>CABEEJ010000995.1:20679-35274 GCA_901482245.1 Timema douglasi | reverse complement strand
TATATATATATATATATATATATTTTTTTTTTGTGGTGGTAAAACTTTTTCACTGGTCTCAATTCCACTGTTTTCTAAAGTAGGTTACAAAAGACCGCAATGATGCGACGCAGTGTGGTTTTCTTTAGTCTACCTTAAAATTTAGAAAATATTAGACTCTAGACGAGTTTAATCGTTTAACCATATTAAAAAATAAATGGTATAGTGCACTGCACAGACTTTCTCCTTTATCTAAAAATTGAGACATTTACCTAAAACTCGTAATATTTCTGAAACGATGTAATATACATTGTTGCAGAAACATGTGGAGGGGAAAAAGCCTCATCTTACACCAATGAGCATACAATAAATAATATATACTGTTACAGAAAAATTGGAAAAAGAGGAACTTCTTTGTTCACCAAAGAGAATCACAATCCAATCCCGATTTCAAATACCTCATTAGAAATGTATACAGCGTGAGGCATTTAAGTTGAGAATCCAGAACATCTTGAAAACTAATCATTTTAGAAAAAAATGTTTTTAACAAGTGGGAGAAAGAGTAACACTATTTGTTTTTGATTGGTGGACGTCCTCGAGGTTATTTCAAGGTCAACTTTGTATTCTTTAATGAACTCTTACACATTTTGTAACGTATTTTTTTCTAAACAAAAAAAACTGTTGCCTTAAACTTTTTTATTTTTAAATCAATTTTTTTTAATAATTCAACTTATATTTTAATAACATTTTTTATTCAAGAACATTTTATTACATTGTGTTATTCTTTATTACGTTAAATGCAATATAAAAATTACATTAATAATATTACATTTAAAGAATAACATAATGTAATAAAATGTTATTGATTAAAAATTGTTATAAAAAATGAAATATCTTTAAAAATGTATATAAAATAAAAAGGTTCAGGCAAAAGTAATTTGTTTTTTTGTATGGAGTAAAATTCCGTTACAAAATTCAAAGTTTTTCATTGAAAAAATATATAGTTGACCTTGAAGACTTACACTCAAACAAAAAATAGCTAGTGCAACTCTCTTTCCTCTTCAAAAACAAACAACTTTGATTCGAAACAGGTTTTTTTTAATAATTCGTTTTCGAGATATTCTGGTTTCTCAACTTAAATGCCTCACCCGGTTATATTTGCTCAGAAACCATTGGTTTTATGAAATTATATTTCAAATAAAATATTTTTATCTTTAAAATTAATACAGCTCAAGAATGATATGTTATTTCGTATCTCAAATTATGAAAAGTTTAACATTTAATTTGTGATGTTAAACAATGCGTAAATATAGAATTTAATCAAAATTATTATGGTGAATTTCGAGAAAACTGGTTTAATCTCCTTTTACCCTTCAGTAAAATACCCTAAATTTTAGGGTTGGATATTTAATTTCAAAAAAATCCTTGAAAAAACCTTAAGTAAAACTTAGAAACCAATTTATAACATGACCGGTAAAATGGTTTCGTCTCAAGACCGAGATGCAGACAGATGGACAGACACAAAGACTGCATCACGAAAACTACTATTTTGGCTTTGAGTGGTCATGAAACGTGTACATTAATCAAAATCTCAAGGTAGATTAGCTCTCCGAGGAATCGAGAGAAAGTAAAGAAAGATACAACAAAATTAAAAATCAATTATATTTTTTTAAATAAGCATATATATATACATATATATACATATAAATAGAGAGAGAGAGAAAGAGAGGCTTATTCCTATTTTACTGTTGTCAGAAAATAATAAAGAAAACCGCACTTTATTAAGTTTTATGGTTTGAGCGTAATTGGTTACGTAGGCCTAATATCCCAGTTTATCCGCCGGGTAATGTCTTAAATCCAGATTCTGATTCTCCTTCGGTTCATGAAATATCCCATTATGATTTCGTCTGGAATCCGCGCGGCAACACTCCAGGATTAAAGGAATAATACTTTTCCTCGCCGTAAAACTAGGCAATTCTCCGGCCTGCGCGCAGCACAGCCCATTTGTGAGCTGTGAACCGCGAAGAAGGTTAGATTGAAGACAACTTTGAGGTCACTTAATCAGTTTGAAGTTTTCCTCCGTTATTTCCATTAGGATTGTGGATTAAGTGAGAGAGTAAGGGGAGAAGGAGGTAAGATTGATAATGTTGTGTTAGTATCAGACAATTCTTATGTTGGGAGTTGGGGAAGGAGAAGGGGGGCGAGAAAAGGTCGGTGTTTTTGCAGTTTTTATAGCAATACTTTTTTTTTGACAAGAATATATAAAATATTACTCCAGCACAAACAAGAGTTTAATTTTCTTCACATGGTGATATCAACAGTTGTTGAATATCTGTCGTGGGAATAGCGGCGTTCGATGACAAACAATTTAAATGCAGAGAAAAAATTGTTATTAAATTCTAAGACACCATTTACATGTATTTAAGAAATGTTGATATAACTATGTGAAGAAAAATAAACCATGTTTCTACTGGAGACATATTTGATTTATTGTGGTCAAAAAAATGTGTTGCCATAAGAACTGCAAAAAATATTGCTCTTTTCTCACGTTCCCTACATTCTCACTTGCCTGTGCCTGTGAGTGGTGCTCTTATTGTGCTAGTTGTGCCCTTGTGGCTCTCAGTCCGTGGACGGGTTCTTGCGGTAGCGCCACACTAGCAGGTGAAATCTCTGAGGGGGAAGGGGGGGGGAGATGTACCGGACCAAGGTCGGAGGGTGACGAGGAAGAGAAAACATCTCCGGCGGGACCTTGACCAAACGGTGAAGAGCTTCATCGAACCTCAGATCAATTCTGACGGGGATTAATTCGGTGATTTGAATATCCGTGAATGTTTTCCTGACGTAGTTATTTCGTGCAGTGATTAAAAAGACAATAATCAAGTAATGAGGCAATGCATACTGTCCCATTTTAATATGAAAAACTTTATTCAACGGCTAGAAAAGTTAGTAGATTCTACTTTCATGTATTCATACGTTAATTCATGTTATCTGCAGTGGTCACGTTTGATAGGTATTATCAATACCTATAATGCTATCAATTTTGGCCACCCCAATATATATTTTTACTATAATCTAAAATTTCTATGGAAATAGAACTGTAAAAGAAGTCTATATATCTGACCCCACCATGGTTTCTATGCTCCGGAGCTGATCATTACAATTTTGAGTTAAGAATTAGTACAAACCAAATTTAAATTTTGAATTCTTCCTGTACTAAGAAACATCTTTATTTTCAAACGATTTGAGAACATTTGTCGAGTTTTAATTAGATTAATTAATTTTGAAAAGAAAAAAGTATATGTAAAAACACCCATAGTAATATTTAACATATTTTGGTCAGAGAAGCTGAAGGAATATTAATATTTTGTTAGTGCTATTTTATTGGTATTGATAACATCTATCAAGATTGACAGATGCAGATAGCATGACTTGACGTATGAATACGTTAAAGTAAGTAATTATTATTATTATTATTATTATTATTATTGTTTGAAGTACTTAGAGTGCACTTTCTGAACTGACTGATTATATCAGAACCCGATTAACGAACTAACTTAAATCCAAAATAAACAAAACACCCAGCACCCGGTCGTCAATTTACTATCGTAAAAGGGGAACCAACATTTCACCAGTGATATATTTTTCAGCCATGCCGGGAATCGAACCTGTTAGAACTCTCTACTGACTGAGCTAAGGTGTTCGAACATTGAAATAGTAATACTAAATTACAGCGTCTTACTACCTGTTCAGATTATAAGCATGTTATATAAAAATTACTCTAATGGGGTATGGATGAGGAAGCATTTTAGAGGTGATCTACCCAGTGCACACGAATTGCGGAACAATTAATTAATACGGGTGCACACGAACTGCGGAATAAAAATTTAATCCATAATGACTTTGTTCAAATTGGAAAATAGAGGTTATGTTAGATTAGGCTAGATTAAGCTAGGTTAGGTTAGAAGTTGAATGGGATTACAGGTTGCTCCGAAATTCGTGTGCTTCAGCTAACAGGTAAATTTTATTCCACAATTTGAGTGCGCCCGACCTACCCGCATTTGCATGGAGAGAGAGTGGGGAACCATTATAGGGAAAAGCACCCTTCAGTGGACCCAACCAGATTCTAACCCCGATCTCCCCATCATCATCAGGCTAGTCCAACACGAGAGTGACGCCTTAGATCGTTTGGTCACTGACGAATGTTTCCTATTACATTATATATTGGGGAAATTCTCTCGCTAACTCTCGTGATTATTCAAACATCACGACCTGAGAGACCCCCGCCTACACGCAGATGTTTGTTGAAACATCTGGCAGGTCCTTATTACACTGTCTTGTTAGTAGAGGGGAGGTAACCCCGGTGCAAGGCACTTGCTGACAGGTAGGTACCACAGGAATGTTCATGGGTTGTTATTTTTCTCGCTATTTGTTCAACGCTGGACAGAACAGCTCTCAAAAGAACAGTAACCTCTTCTTCTCCTCCGTGGAAATACTACCGGACTTTGAATGCGCACGACCTTGCGAAATATTACCGCGGGTAGGTTGCGTGGTTAGATGAACCAACTCCACTCGAGAGATTTTTTTGACCATACATCAGTAGGGCCCTTTTCTGACAACCTCTCAGTTGATAGTGCATCTTTCGTTTGAGCTTGAGGTCCCTGGGTTCTATAACTGACATGAAAATAACCACTTTATTATTGGTGAAAATACCAGAATCGTTGGGCACACTGGCCACACTTCAAGATCATCAGATCTATTTTACCGATAACGTATAGGTAAGAGTTCTAATCTCAGGCTAGTGTTCGAAATATGGTTTTACCGAACTCATTTCACACTCTCCTTCCACGCAAATATGAGTGGATCACCTCTAAAATTCTTCCTTCCTCATCCCTACCTAATTAGAGTAATTATTATATATCCATACAGCCCGAACAGGTGGTAAGACAGGCTGGTAATAAAACTGGCTAGGGATTGTAAGTTGTATAAAAAAAAAGTGTCAAGGAAGTTTGCAAGTTGTGCGCTGATATAACAAGTTAGCTGCAATCCTGTCTAGTTAGACTTTAGAAAGGATCAGCGTCCGTTAGATCAATCGTTCACGATCCGACTGGTGACTGCTTTTATTGCATCCCGTTCTATACGGTTTATTGAATTTACTAACGTACGAACCGAAAATGTGGGGTTCAACTGTTAGTGTACCTGACACTAGCTCTGGGGAAGAGGATTTGTTAGTGTACCTGATATCATTTTCTTGTCTTTATAACCAAAAAGTAACTTAACGATTTATTTTTAGTTTTAAGCAAACTAATGTATTGTGATGAAAACAGTTCCTTATTTAAATATTATCTTTAACATTGAGCTTATAACAGTTCATTTATTGAAATTAAAAAAATTATAATATTTAAACGTTGGCGAAAAAATTATTTGGTTAATGTTGTGCCCCAGTTTTTTACTGCCCCGTGGCCTCCACAGCTCTAAATCCAGTCCTGGATTCTGGTAGAGATGTAAACTCCAGATTTCCCGTAAGTGGTGACATGTTTAAACTGTTAGCTTCCTATAAAAAGTCTAAATTAATAGAAGAGCTTTTATGTGAAACACTAATCCAATGATGTGTTTGAAAACAGATACTGTAATATGAACAGTATTTATTTTTAAAAAATGCTATGGACATGGTGGGCATTTATTTGAGTGAAAAGGAACAAAGTTCTTTATGGACGTTGCCTATCTGTGATGTCATGACAAATAAAGACTTGGATTTTCCATGTAAATGTATTTACGTTTTATTCAGCGAGTTTTAAACCTATAACATTGAGACAAAAACCATACATTCTTAAATAATTTAAAAAATAATCTTACAGTGTCATAGTATTATCTTTTTGATATTGAAGTTGTTTTTCGTAAGAGTATTTTTTATAAATCATATACAACTCAGGACATTTGGTTAGGTCACGAAAATGGCCTGTAGGAATATTCCTGTCAGGATATAGATTGAAAACGTCCGGGGAAGTATATGTCTATTTAGAAGATGAAACCAGAAAAAAGGTAATTTTAAAGACCAAGTCAATAATACTGTCCAGGCGCAAATAATCGGATGTGTATATTTTTCAGGGTTAGAGGGGAATTGTTATCAACCGATAGGCAAGAGGCCTCTCGGGGTGAACTATTTATTTTCTTCCTTCTCTTTCTAACTTGTACAGTACGCTGGTGTCTAGATGTGTTAGTGCTTAAGAGTACCTAAGTGCGTCGAGTTAAGATTCAACCCGCTTTGCAAAATAGCTTCGAAATTTCCAAGTAGGCAACGTCGTTAAGGATGCTAAATTGTAAAGGATCGAGACGCGTTGCATGCGTTTACAGATCCCCCATTATTTAAGAAGTTGTTTGATATGTTTTAGTATAGTTTTCGTCAAAATGTTTCTGACCAGTTAAAAAGTTTAAATTTTAAGTTTAAAGTAGAAAATCAACGACACCTTACGTGAAAATGTGTACGTCTCAGATTAAAGTAAAAGGCTAGAAACATAGATCTAGATTTCTTCTATCAAATCATCTCATATTTTGATAAACTCACAACAGAAACTTTTAAGATAATGTGAGATTGTTATATAGGGATTTATGTAGTTAAGTTATCAAACGTTAAAAAATATAATTAAACCTAAAATTATAAACGGCACGTACCCTAAACAAAACAGTGTGCCTCAATAGCTTGTCAAGTATACCGTTAACTTAAAAGTTTACGGAAAACTGCGCTAGTGGATCTGCGCATGTCTTGCCCGGACCTGTAGTGAGTCGAGAGTGATGTTATTGGGTCCTCCGCCCATTGAACCAACAGTTGGGCAGGTCCCCCAGGTGTGTTATTGGTCTCTGTGTGGGTTCACGCTAATGTACTGATCAAACAAACCGTCCGATTCTGGTAGACTCTTAGATCGCCGCTTAACATCTCTACTTCAATACTTCAAATCAGAACTTCATCTCTAGATGAAGACAGTTTCAAGTGGTTTAGGTTGAAACCGAGTAAATATTAGTTTGCTCTTTAAATGTAATACAACATAATCTAAAAAAAAAAGTCCACGCACTTAACAAAACACGCCTATCCCTCGGTTTATCAACAAAAAATACTACCCGCGTTATTGGGTGCGTGGACTGAGGCAGCGATCTCTTTTGGTCTGGTTTGTCATTGATGGGAGGGTGACGCGGTTCGAATCCTGGTCTGGTGTAGTGAGGATTCCCGCCTTCCCCCCCTCTTAAATGGTTTTCCACTCTTCCTTGACACAAATGAGATTATATTTTCATTAAATTCTACCATGATTACACTAAGCGTAGTTCTATTTATTTTTGACGTAGGCTACAAAGTATTCTGCTGGTACCTTGAACATTGGCCAAGTGGTCTTAGCTGGTAGATTAGCATTGCACTTGATCGACGTTGGCGTAGAGTTTGGGATTTGAATCTCCACCTAGTGTACTTTGGATGTGTGTTTTTTACCTATTTTTATGCTGATGTAGACGCATTTACTTCTCATAACAATTCCTTCTAGAATCACTAATGATCTTGGCGTTAAATCACAAATAAAAATATATATGCATAATATGCTCGTGTATTAAATTGATTCCTTGCAAACTGGAGATTCTTGTCAATCTTCAAGATTTAAATAAAAGGTGTTTTAAACTTAATTGGTATTTACCTGAGCTATCACTTTTGATAGATATGTTCGATACTTAAATAATAATAATAATAATAATAATAATAATAATAATAAAGTACAGTTATATCATTGTTGGCCGCAAAGAGGTTTGTATTGTCTCAAAGATTCTTCCTACCACTTGTGAATGTGGGGAATGCCAGGCTTCCGCCATGGTTCGGATTCCACGTTAAACTGTAGGTCCTCCATTTCATCTCACAATCACCCTACCAGTACACATTAGCGTAAGTGCGTATAACCCGCACGGGTAGTAAGACGCGGTGCTAATAATAATAATTATTCCTACCATTATTCAGTTTGTAAGTTGTTGTCTCGAAATATTAAAATGAAAATTTACGAAACCACAATCCTAACTTCTTTTTACTTTCTCGTTATATTACAGGTAGAGAAAGTATTATGATCGTCAAAAAAATTCGAACTCAAGATTTTGATGAAGCTTGACGTTTCATGACCCCCCAAATCCAAAAAAGTGGTTTTTGACTTTCCGCCTGTCTATCTGTACCTCCAACTAGAGCCTAAACTGTTTTACCAATCGGGCTAAAATTTGGAATCTAAGGTTTTAATAGGGTTGCCCCGAGGAGTTTTTGGAATTGAATATCTACCCCTAAAATTAAGGGTAGTTTACTGAAGGGCAAAAAGAGAAAAAGTCGATTTTCTTCAAAATCGGCTCTAACGATTTTGATTAAATTTCATTTCTAAACATTTATAAATATTCCAAACAAAATGGCTTCCCTCAATATTTCGGCAAAATTACTTTAAGGGCTCCGGTCTGATGCGTAAATTATCTTTTTTTTATATAATATCTCCTAAACTATTTGAGATATGAAATTACTTTTCGTTACAAATATGTAGGTCTTTTTAGAATACAAATATTTTATAAGAAGTATATTTTTATAAAACCCATACTTTTCAATCTATACGTAAATATATATATATATATATTAACTTTTCGAACACAAAAGGTAAAAGTATTGCGACCGAAAAAGAAAATCTAACCTGAAATGTTAATGGATGTCAACGTCTCAAGACCCCCCAAAACCTAAAAAGTGGTCTTTGCATTGACGTTTGTCTGTGTGTCTGTTTAGACTTAAAATTCAGAAAAATTTAAGAAAGGGTGAAAAGAGAAAAAATCTATTTTCTCAAAATCGACTCTAACGATTTTAATTAAAATTCGTATCTAGGTGGTGATTAATATTATAAATAAACTGGCTATTTTCATTTTACCATGAAAATTAATTTTAGGCTACTTTACAGAAGCAGAAACGTCCGTATCTCTGCAACTATTTGAGATACTAAATAACTTATCATTGCAAAATTGTAGTACTATTAAAAATAAAAACTTTTATATGAAATATATTTTTATAAATCTAACAGTTTCTGATATATTGCCAAATATATTAATACAATTTTGTGAGCTTTATTTGTAAAGAGATACTACTTAAGTTTTAACACAATAATTATCTAATGCCATAGAGTAATTAGATATAAGTAAGTCTTTAAAGGTTTATGTTGTTTTTCCTAAAACCTCTTAGGAGAAATGTTTGTACAACAATGATCTCTATTCATTTTAGACTCAATAGTCAATATTTACATTTTTTATTGGTCAAAATTTATAAATGAGGGTTTAATAGCAATGCGATGGCATGAAGATTTGCAACACCTAATAAAATGTTGAAAATTTTAACCGGATATTGAAATTTTAATACGAAGTGTTGACCCTTGTGGACCAAACATTGATATTTTTTATCTGTTCAAATATAATAATGAGGACATTAATTCTTTAAAAACAAAATTATAAAATTTAAAACTGGGACTAAAAAAAAGTGTTACATAAGTATGGTGCAATTTATGATTGGGTTTGCTAGTGTATATTATTTCGTTTCACATATATTACGAGTTTTGAATAAAAATCTCAATTTTCAAACGATAGTGCGAGAAAGTCCGTGTGGAGGTTCCGTACCATTTATTTACGCCTATGAAGCGTGGTATCTTACTCTGTGCCTATCAAATAAATTGATTGTCTTTGAGAACAAAGTGCTAAGAAAAATATTTGGGTCTTAGAGGGATGAACATAAAGGAAAATGGTGAACGTTACATAATGAAGAGTTTCATAGTTTGTAGACATCCCCAAACATAATAAGGACATTCAAGTTGTGCAGGATAAGGTGGGGTGATAATTTGGCGCAAATTGGTGACTACACGCGTGAGTAGAAAATTTTAGTTGGTAAACCTGAAGATACAAGACCGCTTGGTAGGCCGAGACGTCGATGGTAGGATAGTAGGAAAATGTATTTGAAGGAGGCTGACTATCATGTTAGGGATTAGATAGAGGTTTCTCAGTATGGGTTTGAATGGTGGCCATATGTTCTGGTATCCATGCAGCTTCAAGTTCATTAAGATGGGAGTCAAGGGGACGCGAGAAAAGGTAAGTGTTTTTGCAATTTTTATAGCAAAACGTTTGTTTGGCCAAAATGTATTCAATATTGTTCTAGTAGAAATACAGAGTTTAATTTTCTTCACATGATGTTATGAACCGTTGTTAAATATATGCCATGATCTTATCAGTTCTAGATGGCAAACTTTTTAAATGAAGAGAAAAAGCTTACATTAAATTCCAAGACACCTTTGACAGGTATTCTAGAAATGTTGAGATCACCATTTGGAGAAAATTACACTCTATGTTTCTACTGGAGAAATATTTTATTAATTTTGATCATAAAAATGTTTTCAGATAAAAACTGCAAACACACAAATATTTCCTCGTGCTCCTTACACTCCCAACTTAAGGCCAGATAGTTAGTCGGTTCTTCTTACCATAGAAATAGACTAAGTGGTTTTTTAAACTGTTAGATAAGGTTCTCTTTGTGAGGACTCTAACTATAAGCTAGTTTCACTGACCACAGTTGTCAATGTTAGATTAATTTTATATCCTTGTCTGGTCAGAGTTGAACGAGCTATTAGGACACCATAAAAGGTTTCCCACGTGGAGAACACGTTTATCACATTTAGGGTAAGAACAGTATACGTTGAGTCGACGATCTAGACGGCAAATTTATCAAACTGTTGACACGACCTGTGTTGAGGCGGCCGGTTGACTCGACTATATTTAGCTACACACGTGGCAATATTAGCTAACCCCTCCACTTGTTCAGTGAACACACTTCGAAATGGATCTTGATGATGAATACGTGAAGTTGTTATGATCGTTTTACCGGAAATTAAATCAGAGAAATAAAATAAAAATTGAAATAGTATTTTTGCTTTCTGAAACAACAAATAAACAGAACAAGTTCAGAAACACGAATGCAATACTCAACTTTATTCTCTACCAGTGGTCCCCAACCTTCTTTTAGCCTAGCGTTAGCCTTAGGACAGTATAAACATGTTCTTATAATCTTATAAGTTTACAGACCTATACGGGGTTAGTTTGTAAGTCGTGTGCTATATACCCCTGTGTATATAAAGTAAAGTATCATGGCCAATTGGTTCCAGGCTCCACGGCTTATTTACTACTCACCCGGGCTATCTGAGTTTGCATAAAGGAAGAGAAATAAAATTATCTAGGAAAAACCACGTCAATACACCCGGCTGGGATTGAAACCCTGACCTCTCTGTTACCTTCAAATCAGACTTTACGAGACTGATGCCTTAGCCCTTATGTCATTGTATTCCTTTCGATAATAATACCAAGAGTTCTACTCAGTCTAGTTTCATCACAAAAAAATTAATTTCAAAATTATTCGAATAGGAGTATTTGTAATTTGGGACAAAACTAGATTATGAATGTATTTTTTACCTATATTAATATATTATTCTTAACAATCCATTCGGGTTATATGCATATGTACTAATTTCATTGCTATGTTAGGGATGAGGAAGGTTGAATTTTAGAAGAATTGTAGCCAAATTAACGTGTAGGAAGAGTTGAAAACTATTTTGGGAAAATAATTAATTACAGTCAACCGGGATTTTAACCCCAATCACTCCGTCATTGGCAGTCTAGTATATAGTGAGAGTGACGCCATAGATCATTCGACCATCAAAACTGATTCTATATTAATTGAATTTCTCATTTAACTCAATATAAAAGCTACAGGTGAGAACTGTCATTGAATAATTAACGCATGGTGCGTCAATGAGCCTGTTTGTTATCTTATTATTAAATTTGAAACGTGGGTTAAACCAATGTAAAGCAACTAAAAATGTCGCACCTCTTGAAGGAATTTAATGTCTTTGTCTACATCACCCAGTACACATCATTTATATTTTAATAAGAAGACAGCCACACAAATATATATTTTTTAATAAGTAGAATAATGACGTTAATTGAACATTGGAGTGGATTTTAAAGGTTATTTAAAGTTCCAAAATGTGACCTGCTTTTTAACAATTTAATTTATCTTCCATATAGTACGCTGGCGTGTGTACTGAGTGACGTTATAAGCTCAGCCAATCAGATGTATTTCCTCATTTGGCACTACCTTCTATTCTCTTTACAGTGGGTTGAACTACAGCAAAAGGAAGGGGGGGAAATTTTTACCAGTTTTCTTAATTTACTCTAGTAAACCACTAAAGTATTTGAGAGTTAACACTTTCACACTTTACCTTTTTTGGGGAACCCTAATATATATTATATGTGTGTACATATATACATATATGTATTATATATATTATATAATATATGTATTATATATATTATATAATATATGTATTATATATATTATATACATATATATAAATAAAGGTACTTCCTGGATTTGAAACGGGTTCTCCCCGACACTATAGCCCATAAAATCATTTCAATAGACAAATTTAATTTTTTAAACTACGCTCACATTTCTTTCTAAAATGTAGGACAAGTGTGGAGAATCTTGGATCGCAGATTGGTTGTTTGGTTTCGAAGGCAGGTCAGCTTTGTAAAATAATAAGAAAAAAAAATGGTGTCTCCCTCCGGGTAAGATTGTTGTTCATTGACATTAAACTGTAGAGTTCAGTGGTGATCTGGTGGTCTAGGGGTAAGGTGTCGGACTTCTGTGCTGGGGCCCAGGGTTCAATCCTCGGTCCCGGCACAGATTTATCTGATTACCAAACCCTTCCTGCACCTCTGACAATTCTTTTTAAGATTATTATCTATTTACTATATTTTGGTGTCACAGTGGTGGAGTCGCATCATACGCGCGTTAAACTTACATTAAATCAACTTTATTAAAACTACAATTTCTCTTCTTGGAATTTTTGAGGAAAGTCATTCTAAAATCATTGGTGGTAGCAGAAGAAGTTATTTTCAACTTAAATAGAAAATAACTCACCATATACAGACCAATTTTCATGAGAAGAGCCTTTTAGAAAATACAAACTTTTTTGTCGCCAAAATTGATAACATCTTACTATTTTATTAGTGTTTAGGTGGGAGTGTAGGGTACGCGAGAAAAGTCAGTGTTTTTACAATTCTTATAGCAAAACCTTTTTGGTCAAAATAATATTTCCATTAGGAATACAGAGTTTAATTTTCTTCACATGAAGATATAAATAGTTGTTGAATATCTGTCATGAACAAAGAGGTATTGGATGACAAACTTTTTAAGTTGAGAGAAACAGTTGTCATTAAATTTCAGGACACCTTCGACAAATATTCAACAACTGTTAGATTAAAATATATCTTTATGTTTTACTGGATAATTATTTGATTTAATTTGACCAAAAAATGTTAAGGTATAAAAAAAAATCCACGTCTTATTACTCGTTGGAACGCATTCAACTAATAAATAGAGTATGGAAAAGGAAGATAGAATTTAGATGAAAACAATCAGCATTTGCGTGAAGGGAGAGTGGGAAAGCATTCAAGAAAACTTAACCTCAGTACACTCAAATGGGGTATGAGCCCCAACCTCCTCTGTAAACAAGATATGAGATTCACATCTAGTCCATGTAGCCACCGATGTTTACTGTACTATTTTTAGTATGACTATTATTTTTAGATTATGATTATTTCCATTATTTTTCATAGTCAAACGTTGGTGTGAGAATTTAAAAATAATTACACCTTTCCCGTCATCTTCACATAGAATAGATAGTGACTGACCTTCTGACCTCAGGGTATTTTCATACTGGAACATTGTCTCCTATGTCACTGGTCTCAAAATACCTTCGAATGAATTGTAGTTGTTCACACCAGAAAACTACAGTGTCTGGCACAATCAGCTTTTTCAGCACATTGGTGTGCCATAAAGGTTCAGCAGGTGTGCCACGGAATTTTGGAAGGATAAAAAATAAGCGAGAAAAAAATTATGAATAAAAAAAATATTTAAATCCATGACTAACATAATTTTTTTTAAAAATATTAGAATTTATGCTATTGAACTTTTACACACAGTCTTGACTCGTTTTTTAATGATAAAAGTTTTCCCTAAGAAACTGATAATGTGCCTTGTCCAATGTGCCGTGAGTTTAAAAATATAAAAAATTGCTTCGCTGAAGTGTCCGGGTAAGTCACAACTTGAGATACATTAGTTTCAACAGGAGCTTTCACACTAGGACCCCAGCAAAGAACAATGTGTGTAGTTCTAACCACTATCAGTTGGTTGTTGATTAGAAATAAGACCGGGACACCAGCAAAGAACACTGTGTGTAGTTCTAACAACTAGCAGTCGGTTGTTGATTAGAAATAATAAGACCGGGACACCAGCAAAGAACACTGTGTGTAGTTCTAACAACTAGCAGTCGGTTGTTGATTAGAAATAAGACTGGGACACCAGCAAAGAACACTGTGTGTAGTTCTGACAGCTGGCAGTCGGTTGTTGATTAGAAATAATAAGACCGGGACACCAGCAAAGAACACTGCATGTAGTTCTGACAACTAGCAGTCGGTTGTTGACTAGAAATAAGACCGGGACACCAGCAAAGAACACTGTGTGTAGTTCTGACA
>CABEEJ010000995.1:0-18082 GCA_901482245.1 Timema douglasi | reverse complement strand
GCAGTCGGTTGTTGATTAGAAATAAGACCGGGACACCAGCAAAGAACACTGTGTGTAGTTCTGACAGCTGGCAGTCGGTTGTTGACTAGAAATAAGACCGGGACACCAGCAAAGAACACTGTGTGTAGTTCTGACAGCTGGCAGTCGGTTGTTGACTAGAAATAAGACCGGGACACCAGCAAAGAACACTGTGTTTAGTTCTGACAACTAGCAATAAGCAGTCAGTTGTTGATTCGACGTCAAACCCAATGCTTTTCATCTTGTTCTAAACACGAGTTTAAAGTTGATGTAAAATGTCGTACTGTCATTTGGGACGCCTCAGATCGCCAAATTGTGTCTATAACAAGTCGTTCCCCAGATAAATGTACTTTGTAATTTATTCCTCCCTCATTCTTCTATTTATAAACACGTGTAACAAAGGTTTCTCATCGCTTAAGTAAATTGTTATGTACCTACTAAAAATTACTAAAACGCTACCCACTTTATTTGCAATGGTAAAGTGTCGGACGCCGGTGTTCCATCAATTTTCACCACAATTACTGGTGGCTGGCGTTGGTTACACATTCAGCCTAATTAGCCTAATTAGTGCATATGCGTACACCCCGAATTGGTAGTACAACGTGTTGGGGGGAAAATTACACTTATTTAATATTTTTTATTTTTACTCATACTTTTAAGGGCCTACAGAAATACTCGCTTCAGTGGCTGAATGGTCTAAGGCGTCATTCTCACGTTGTACTGACCTGCTGATGGCAGGGAAATTGGGGTTCGAATCTCGGTCAGGTCTACTGAGGGTGGTGTTTCCTAAATTGTTTTCTATTACCCTTCCACGCAAATATGGGTAGATTGCCCCTAAAATGCGTCCTTGCTTATCCTTAGTCCATTAGAGTAATTATCATGAGTATAACCTGAACAGGTAGTAAGACGTGGTGATGAAAAAAAATCAACACCACTAAGCCGGCCATGTGCTATAAACTAACCTCTGCGGTCCCGTAATTGATGACTCCTCCGTGTCCGACCGGACTATGCCCCGTGGCTTGGTGATCACATTCAGGGGGACAGCAGGGTCACACCTCGTTCAAGTGGGTCACTCTATGGTCCCTTTCTGCACTTGACCTCTCCACTGAGGTCGCGGGAGGAGGTCATATATAGGACCGTAATGACGGGAGGATGTATGTGAGCAAGCCTCGACGGACTATGCGAGAGAAATTTAGCAGGCATCACATGTCCAGCGAGCGAACGACCTTCTTCGAGCAGTTCTGAGTTCTGTGAGAGATCGCCCCCGGAACTAAAGTTCGGTCAATAGGTGAGAGGGGAGTTGAAGGGGGAGGAAAGCCGATGATTTGGGTGTGAAGGGAAATCTCAGGCAGAAGTAGCTCTGTGTTTGGACGATAATCAGAGGGTCGTCTGCTTGACCTTTCATATTTGGTTTCGCAGATTCAATCAGGAGCATGACTTGTTGAAAATATATATTTGGGAAATATGTAAATTATTACCCTAATAAAACTATCAAACACATTTATATTCAATTTTACTGAGCTACGGATTTCTAAATTGAAATATATTGTTTATACTTGTAGGTGGTCGAATGGTCAAAGGGAGCGTTTTTCAAACTGAGTACCGCCATAGTTATCTCAGGCTAAGTGAGGCAATTTTAAAATATTCTTTATTGGCTTTTTACACTTTAAAATAGCATCATAAATTAAAATTGTCCATTTTTTCAACTCCAAATCAAGGATATTTATCTAGGGTGCAGGCAAAACATGTGATCATGTAATGTTTTCTGTTTTGTTTTTTTACCTCCATTACTGTTTCCAGCCTGGCGTAATGCCTGTCGTAGTTTCATATGCCTTATAATATAACTTAAGACTAGAACAAGCACAACATCCAGTTCCTGGCTGTTAATTTATCACTGTGAAAGAGTAAGCCCACATTTCTCCAATGATAAATTAATCGGCCATGCTGGGTATCAAACCCGGGACCCTTAGCTCAGTAGAATGACAGGCTACCGACTGAGATTAAGGTGTCGGACTTAACTTTTGTTGTTGAATGTGAATATGTTAATGACAAAACAAGTACGATAGGTCCAGTATGTGTTTTTTTTTTGTTTCACGAGCGCCTTCGCGCAAAACAGTTAGCAAGTCCTCGTTCTAAGGCGTCACTATCGCAAGACTCGACTGCCAGGGAGGGGGATATTGGTGTGCGATTCCCGTTGGGGATAGCTTTTTCAAATAAAGAAAGTTTTCCCCTCTCTTTCTCCGCAAATTTCGGATATAAGTCCTCTAATTTCAACCCTCCCTATCCTTAATATATTAGTGTAATTAGTGCATTGGCGTGTAACCCAAATGGCATGGGGCACCAATAAAAAAATTACACTTCTTTAGTATTTTTGTTTTTACTCGTACGTTTTAACACAAATTTAATATCATTGAGAAAGGGATAAAGAAGGTATTTAGATTAAATCCACCCACATCAGCCTAGAGAGGGGAGAGGGAAAAAACAGTGATAAATAACATAAGGAAAAACATCTCCCAATGCACCCAACCAAGATTAGAACCTCAACATTCGCACTTTTGGTACACAATTATTAATTGTGAGTCTACCCACTTCGGTGGCCGAGTGGTCTAACGCGCTACTCTTGCAGTAGACTAGACTGCCGATGACGGTGAGATCAAGGTGTGAATCTCGGTAGGGTATACTGGGGGTGTTTTTCTTCAAATGTTTTTCACTTCCCTCCATGCAAATGCGGGTACACTTCCTCTTAATTTAGCCTTCATAATCCCTAAAACTATTAGCGTAAATATTACATAAGCGTATAACCCGAACGATTAGTAAAACGTGGCGCTAAAAATAATTGTGAGTTTGATGCCTTAGAGCACGTGACATCCGTAAGAGTAGTTTTTATAACAACAAAGTTTTACAAAAAATGACAGGTAAATCTTCACGCCTTAAGAAGTTATAGCTTAGTTGGTTTCTAAGATGATAATTAATTTAATTATTGTGGAGCAATCATTTATTTCGATAACCACAACATTTGACTTATTGCTAGGCCTCGCGTTTAACCAACTGACGAAAATTGGTTGCTAGCTAACAATAATATTATTTACTTGGATTATATATATTTTCTCAGTATTATTACAAAATCTACATGACATGCCACAGAACCATGACGTCATAAACAGGTCATTAGGAAAATGAGGCGGTGATAAGGATACAATCAACACTTACCTCTTAGTCTAAAACATAAGCTAAACTAACTTTGTAAACAGTCATTTTCCTCCCACGGTTCTCATTTCGGCTAACCTCTGGTACTTCAAATTGGTCAGGACATTTTATCAGGTCGTTTTTGATTAGTTGTAACCTTCACGAAAACATATAATTCAGCCACCATTTACTATAAGAAAAGTCAAGTGCGTTCAACCTTACGATAAAAATGAGGTTTCTACAAACATAAACACTATTTTTTTCGAATACTGCATCTAGATAAACATAAGGAGTTGTTGACTTATACGATGTTCAATTACCTTAACGAGAATTTGGTTCGAATCCCTGTGAGATCAACTTCAAATGGCTTAACATTGTAGAAAAGTAAGATACGTGTAATATGTTACGTATTAACTCTTGTTATCTGGAGGAAATAAAAACACAAGCGTTACTATACATTATAATATAATAACACATCATTTGAATTATTTTCACTGTTACAACGCTTAATTTATATTTAAACATAATTCACTATAATCTAAAAGAGAAACACCTAACCTAAAATCAATTTAATCTTGCAGGGCTAACAAAATAATGTAGTACCCATTTTCCTTATTTTTTTACCGAAAAGTTTAACTAGAAGACGCAAGCATTTTTATATTTACATTTTTGTTTTAATTAAATGTGAACCAGCTTCAGGTTTGGCTTATTGATCCACATTCCTGACCTTTAATTGAGGAGCTAGGGTTAAATCCCGACTGGTTTATATGTCGTTGTTTCCCATTTGTAGGATTCCATACTCTCTAGAGGCGGATAGTGGTGTAAAGTATTTTTTTTTATTTTTTAGCACCGTGTCTTACTACCTGTACAAGCTATAAGCATATGTACTAATTATGCTAGTAAAGTAGGGATAAAGAAGAAGAGTCAAATTGCCAAAGCTATTATATTAGTTTTAGTGAGGATTTACTCTCATCTAGCTATCATATTCTGAAAATTGATAAATGACACCTGGACACGGGAATCGAACCTGAGACCTTTGACTAAGTACGCCAATGCTATATAACCACTGAGCTATCCAGGAGTCATCCCGTGCCCAGGCTCACTCTCCACTCATATTTTAAGGCAGAGTCTATGATGGACGTGCGGAAATCATCAGCTACAAATGTGTGATTTATTAAGAACACACACCCGCCCCGGTGGCGTAGTTGGATAACGCGCTAGTCGTATTGAGCTCGACTGCTGAGAACGGGGAGATCGAGGTTCGAATCTCGGTCGGGTGAACTGGGGGTGGTTTTTACTAAATGGTTTTCCACTCTTCCTTCACGTGAATGCGGGTTCACTTCCTCTAATTCAACCTTTCCAATTCATAATCCGTAATTAGTACTTGAAGCATATAACCCGAACGGGTAGTAAGACGCGGTGCTAAATAATAATAATAGTAATATTAAGATCACGAGCTATCAGATAACGCAGCCAGCTTCGACTCGGTAGTTGGCATATTGCTGCCACTTGTTCAGTTATTATAATTGTACGGGATCGAATATTTAAGAATAACAGGGATAAAGAAGGATGATTTTAGAGGCAGTGTAGTCTCATATGCGTAAAGGAAGAGTAGAAAACCATGTCAGAAAACCACCTTTACTCTACTTGATCGGGATTCGAGCCCCAATATCCCTATCATCGGCAGTCTAATCTAACACGAAAGTGACGTCTTAGACCATGCGGCCACCGAGGTAGGTATTGATGGTGTAATTTATTAAAATATCCCCTTATCATACTGAATCGTGCATATGTAAATGTCGGATATTCCAAACGGGCAGGTCTAGGGAATCCCTATTTGAACCTGTCCCATGTCTAAAAAAATGTTAGTACTTGTACTAAGGTGTGTACTATCCTCAACTAGAATTTATGGCACTCCGGTTTAGGTAGGTGTTGAATGTATTGTCCTAGATTAAGTTGGTAATAAAGTCGTGTGTTCCTATGGAACCTCCGTCTAAAGCTTTGGACAAGACATTTAATCTTAAAGTCCAAAAGGACACGTTAAATTATTGACGCGTGCTGAGGTTCGTGGTGAGATGAATTCGTTTCAGTTGGTAGAAACGAACAGATGGATAAATTATCTATATCGAAAGATTGGATCAGCTTCACTGACTGGACTGAGTCGTGTGTCCATTTTTATACGGTAATTGCATAGTCCTTCAAAGTTTTAAAACTCAGGTTCATAACTTTATCTTTACCCACATCATATAAGAATTGTTTTTAAATATAGATACTAAACCTAAATTTATAGAGTTAAAATCAAAAATACTAAAAAAGTTAAATTTAGTTAAACGTAACTTTTTCACCATGTGAGATCTCTAAAGGAACACAACCACATATCTGAATAAAGATTTTTAAATTATAGGCCTACTTTTCTTAACCATTTTATGTTATTTTAAAATATGAACTTGAAAGTAGAACACATTTTCAAGACTTTTGCAACAACAACAAAAAATGTTGAGGCCAATGAAATTAATAAGTTAACAAAAATCAAGGTGTAGTTCTCCGATGTTAAAAACTGAAACATTTTCAGATGCCTGGAAAGAAGATTTTCAGTTCCTTTGTTCTAAAATAAGGAATATTTTAAAATGAAGTTAATATAGTTAAATAGATTACTATAATTACACTAGATGCACCCATAGCAACTAAAAATAATGCTACCCCCATTATATAATTATATTGATTATGCACGTGGTGATTACTTCAATCTTTACAATGACCTTGCCACTGCTGATTGGTCTTGTATTTATTCAACTACTAATGTTAACTCGACCACAAATAATTTACTTCTGATTTTTCTTATTCTTATTGTATTTGCTTTTTAAATGCCTATGTTTTACTACTCTTTAGTTATTTTATTACTGCTATTTTTTATTATCATTATTTTTTCGTAACTATTCTAACTATAATTAATTAGCTTATATTGTTTATCTTATTTTATCATGTGATTACACATGCTTGTATGGTACTTGTGTACTTTTCAGTGCTGGCCAGTCATAGCTCTCACGACTGTTGACCAGCTCTAAAAAATATATAAAAAATGATACGGTGCAGCGCACAGACCTTCTCTCGCTTTTATCTTTAAATAAACATTTACTACAAACTCGCAGGATTTGTGAAATGAAATTATAGGTCTACTGTATACAGTGTTGTAGAAACATTACAACAAAGATCATAAATGAAATAATATACACTGTTATTTACTTACTCTATAGTCTATGGCATTTATAACTAGGAACACTGTTACAGAAAAATTAAGAAAAAGATAAATGTATTCGTCCGCCAAAGAACATAATCATCAAATTCATTTTCAAAGGCCTTAATTAAAATGTATATATATATATTTGTTTTAGCTCAGAAACTATTGCTTTAGTAAAAATATATTTCAAATATAAGATGTTTGTCCTTAGTAGTACTACAAGTTTACAATAATTAGCTATTTCGTATCTCAAATAGTTGCAGAGAAATTATGAAAATTTGAAAATTTCCTGAATATAAATTATCCTAGAAGTCATTTTCATAAGAAAATGAGAGTTGCCATCTTGTTTAAAATGATAAACAGTGTCTAGATAAAAAAAAAATTCAAAATCGTTAGAGCGAATTTCAATAAGATCGACTTATTCTCTTTTTGCACTTCAGTAAACTACCCTTAATTTTAGGATTATATATTTAATTTCTAAACATACTCTGAGGTGTCGAGAGAAAGTAAAAATTTAAAAATAATAATTATAGTATTAAATTGTCAAGCTAATAAATATCTTATTTAGTTTTAAAAATAGATGATTTACTGGTTAATTGTCAGAAAAGTCACATTTACTTGTATCGATAAGACAAAATGACTTTAAATTAATCTGTGCTGCTAAGAGGGAGTTTGAACCAATAGTCAAAATAATCACTGGCGTGTCGTCTTACCAAAGGTAAGTAATACTTGTTTAAACAGTACTTTTGACTTGTTCTCATCCCTCAAATAGAACATTCATTGGCTAGCTATAAACCAAAATACATCCTCATATAAGGTATGTAGAACAAAACCTACGAATGATTGGTCGGATGGTGATGGAGGAGTAAGGGGGTAAAGGGGTAGCACATATTCCAAGTACAGTTTTAACAAGCTATGATTACCCTAGCAACATGCCACGACAAGCCATTGTAAATAATAAAGCTTCACCGGAACCGGTAACATTTTTGAATTTACCTAATCACTAGTAAGGATCTATGCGGCGGTGGTTTTTAAAAACGACACTTTTTGAAGTCAGATTGATTTGTGAGAGCCGCTGGTTTTGAGACCATTAGTTTAGAAAGTGTACGTGAAGATACACGAATTAATAAACAGATAAACTGGGCTGGAATCTAGGTCTCGTCCAGAGTAGCTCTACTACAACATGTCATTGTGAGAAATTACCGTCCCCACCATCCGTGTTGTAACATGATTCACGCCGTTGAGTTTCCTACTATGGAGTGTTTTCAATTCACAACAGTACCTGTTAAGTGTCACCATTTGTCCACGTTCATTATCTGACACCTCACGTTGCCCCATTAATGAAGGTTACTCTTAACAGAACGATGTAGGTTTTGAGAGTTCAATAAAGTTAATCTCTATTAGTTAAATAATCTTAAAGGACAACAAGATTTTTCTTTGTCATGATGAATTCAGAAAGTGTGCCTTTAAGAAGAAAGTTGAAATATGCTTAAAGCATCATATATTTAAAAAGTCAAATTTTATTGAGGGCCGTATGCACAGTCGAGATTCGGAGGTCAGTCAGTCAATTCGACCTGAACTGCTTGTTTTTCCTAAACTGGGAGATAGGTTGACTCCGGAGATGATACTGTAAATATGGCCTTAACTTATTGTTATTCGTATTCTGGGAGATTGGTCGACTCCCCAGACTAGACTATAAATACGGCCCTATTAATACTGATCGATTGATTGACTCTTGAGACTAGACTATAAATACGGCCCTATTAATACTGAGCGATTGATTGACTCCCGAGACTAGACTATAAATACGGCCCTATTAATACTGATCGATTGATTGACTCCTGAGACTAAACTATAAATACGGCCCTATTAATACTGAGCGATTGATTGACTCCTGAGACTAGACTATAAATACGGCCCTATTAATACTGAGCGATTGATTGACTCCTGAGACTAGACTATAAATACGGTCCTAGCTGCTTGTTATTCGTATACCAGGAGGTTGGTTGATTCCTAAGACTAGACTATATATACTACTGACTCTAAAGGTCCGAGGTAATAGCTATAGTTACAATGCCAGGGAGTTTGGGGTTCAAATCCCGGTCAGGTCTACTGAAGGTGGTTTTTTCTCAATTGTTTCCCACTCTCCCTCTGCGCAAATTTGGGTATACTTTCTCTAAATTCAACTTTCTTCGTCTCTAACTCACTAGCCTAATTATTAGACCTGCGTATATGTATTACCTGTACAGGTAGTAAAATGCGACGCTAAAAAAGTTAGTAAAGAGGAAAAGGGTGATTAATTACAGTCAGATTTTGGTAGGAAGAACCTTTTATAAACTACAAAAAAAATCCGTTAACATTTATAACATTTTACCATAATATTAGAGATATTTTATAGGTATTTTTAATATCTATCAGAAGTGACAAATGCAGTTCACATGACCTGGCATATGAATAAATGAAGGTAAAAATCTAATAACTTTTATATGTCAGATTAGAATTTTCTTATGAAAATTGAAACTTACTTTACTTCTTTCTTGAATCATAAATTTTCAATATAGGTTATATATCAACACTATTAAATCCAACGCATTCTTGGTTCTTTTTTCTTAAAATACCTTAAAGTCTGCAAAATGTCTCCACAAGAAAATTCCAATCAAAATAGAAAGAAAGGTATGAATATAAACAAGAAATAAAGCACTATATAGAAATATCTGTAAAGGTCACAATGGATTGACCTCCGATTGTAAATCTCCACTGTGTGTGCGTGTGTTGTGTTTGGTTTAGCTTTCTGCAACTGTAAGAGTAACAGTAAACTTGTTTCTGTTTTCACGAATCTAGTTGTACATCTCAAAACCTATATTCACCAGATTCTACTGATGAGGGCTATTTCCCCCCGAGGTCAAAGGTATGTCACTACACAACCTGTGTCTTCGTCTTTGCAAGGTCAACCTTCCCATCAGTCCGTGTCTACCAGATGTTTTAAAAACCCAATGTTGAGGCTCTCGTTTGAGGAGGGCATTTCGGACATCTTCACTCTGGGAGGTGCCGTCAAGCAGAGGGAATAAATAATTTGATATAACGATTTATTTAAGTCTAACCTGTCAAAATATGGATGGTATCAGAAACTATGAAGCAGGGGTGTGCTATATACACGATTTCAATTCGAGCCAGAATCGATGCAAATATATTAAATATTTTTGAATTCGAATCAAAGTCCGAAACAAGTTTTGTTATTTGTTTTTTGCTTAAAAAGATATTATCTTGTGATTATTTATCTAACTTTACACACCAAATTCCTTTAGAAAATATTTTTCGCACAATGTTAGTAAGCTTTCGTTCTAACCGAAAACGATTATCACATCATGCAATTAATTTAAATGTTTTATTATTATTATTATTTGAGTTATTTAACGTACAATTTCTGAACCAAATGATTATATCAGCACATGAGAGTTTCCTATGAGCGAGCGAGAAAGAGTCTACCAATTTTGCTGGGAAAGGTATTTTCCCATACCTATTAGGGTTCTTTTACATGCCACAATCGACATAAGGACCGGTGCCTTGCTTTACTTTCCCTCCGAAGGAAGTTGTGCTACGGATTTTTATCATTCAAGGCAATATCCGTTGACCCCTGCTGGGTTTGAACCAGCGAACATCGGGTCCTGAGGCACGCACTTTATCCCAAAGCCACCGATTTCAACCATATTAAGATTAGTTTGTAGCGTACAGTACATAATCACTTTAAATAGTAATAGTTCTACTAATATAATAAAGAGGAGTTGATGTTTGTTAATCTTTCACGAAAAACCACTACACCGATCGTTACTCTAAACATGAATTTTAAACTCTCAGATACCCGTTTCAGTGGCCGAATGGTATGTGGCGTCACCCTCGAGTTAGACCAGCCTGCTAGATACGGGGAGATTGGGGTTCGAATACCGGTCGGATCTATCGAGGGTGGTCTTCTCCAGAATGGTTTCCCACTCTCCTTCCACGCAAATGCGGGTAGATTACCTCTAAAATGCTTCCTTATCCCTACCCCATTAGAGTAATTATCATGTAAATGTATAACCCGAATGGGTAGTGAGATACGATGATTAAAAAAAATCAAATTATGTGTATATGAGATTGCCAGCACTACATAAAATGATAAGAAAAAGTATACTACCCCGAAATCCCACATAACTCGGACGTCAGGTTAATATTTATGCTAACTATAACTAATGCATGCCGTGTGTGACCTTTTTCTCAACTTTAGCTTATTAGATTTTCATTAGATCAACTTTTAAAGGTTACTAAATATAGACACGTTTTATAAAATACATCCCGTGTGAATAACGAGTAATCAGCTAGTTGAACATAAATTATTATCTTATTAGTCAATATTTTTGTTGGTGAAGTGTCGTGATAATGTCGAAGCTGAAATGTCTTCTAAACAAATTCAAAGTTTTTGAAGCTTCGCATAACCCTACGTTGAAATTAAAAAAAAATCAATATTCTAGTAGAGTTTCAGTATAAAGTGGTCAAACAGTTTTTAAGGAGAAGCCAAAACACCTGTGCCAACAACTGGTGTGTTCCTCAGACAAACATACAAAATATTTATTTGTACCTAAACAAAGTTCAGCTTCAAATATTATCAGATATATCGTTAAGCCTCTTATGAAAATATTATAATGCCAATAATATTGTCCTACAAACAATTTACTAAACATTTAATATCTTAATTAAGAGTATAACCCGAATGGGTGGTAAGACATGGTGCTAAGAGAAAAAAAAAATTACTTCAAACACAAGCGTTTTTAACGGCTTAATCTAAGGCAGCGTTTTTCAAACTGTGTTCCTCGTAGCCATTGTGCTCCACAATATTTATCTAAGTTTCTTTGAGGCAATTTTATAATATAGGCCTAGTTTACTATTGTTTTTTGCACTATAAAATCACATTATTAATAAACGATTGGTCATTTTTTCAAATATGAATAAAGGACATTTGACAGAGTCAACGAATTGTCTTTAAAAGAGACAGAACCACTTATAGACATTTCAATAAATTATGCTTTAAAAACAAAATATGAAGATGAAAAAAATGCATAACTTTGGATCTAAATATCAATAGAATATATCCTAAAATATAAAATTAAACTTAGAGATTTTTAATGCGTTTTGAAAAAAATATTTCTTTGTGAGCAAACTTTTTAATTTTATACAGCTACAACGAATAAATATAAATAGACTAAGTATAGATGATCGGCTCTTACAGTTGACAAACATAACAACATAGCAAGGTGCTTTGTGATCTAAAACAAACCCACCCAAGCCACTAATAAATAAATATTTATTGATTCTTTTTGCACCGCGTCTTACTACTCGTTTGGACTGAACACTTATGTACTAATTGCGCTAATGCTTTTAGGGATTAGGAAGGTTATATTTATATTAAGTGTACCTGCATTTGCGTGAAAACCATCC
Organism: Timema douglasi; assembly: GCA_901482245.1. Taxonomy (NCBI): domain Eukaryota; kingdom Metazoa; phylum Arthropoda; class Insecta; order Phasmatodea; family Timematidae; genus Timema; species Timema douglasi. Next base: position 6,171 of record CABEEJ010000995.1, on the reverse strand, counting down.
TCAGAATACTCGATCGAGATTCGAACCTCCATCTCCCCGCCATCGGCAGACTAGTCTTCTACGATAGTATCGCGTTAGACCTCACGGAAATCGAAGCGGGTTCTACTGTTTTAACTTTTGCGTTTATCAAGTGAAACCTCTTTTCCATAAGTAATTAGATGTTAAACGTATATTTTCTTTGGATATTTATTCACGTATTAATTTGTTAAGAACTTGTAAAATCTAACTGTCGTTATTTAATTTAATAATATTCATGTAAAAAAGTGGTATAAGGACACCAGTACATGTTTTTTTAGTGCAAGACCTTCTTCGGTATAACAAGTTTGGGAATCCCTAGTTTAAGGGAGAGGGTTAAGGAAGGTTTTTCAAAAGAGGAAGTAAACACGCATTTGCGTGGAGAGAGGATGAAAAGACAATGATAGGTCGTACGTGGAAAAACACTCTCAGCTTACTCGGCCGAGATTCAAATTTAGACCTTCACGTAACTGGGGATCCAATCTATTGTAAATATGACGCCTTAAAACCCCATGTCCACCGGTGCGATTTTGTTTTTAGTTATTGCGTTCCAACGCAAACAAGTGTGACATACTATCTAACCTTGTAGAAAAAAGGATTAGAAGAGTAAATTTTGAGGAAACACACTCAAGAGAGTTTAAAATTCATAAACACCCTAACTCACTCGGAAGTGTATCTATCTAATGATATATGGGTCCCAAGTTTGATTACTAGTGGGGTTAACACTCTGGTACTGTATTTGGGTTTGTTTGGTAACTAAATTTTCCGCGCCAGTGAGCGCATTGTGAAAATGTCAAATTTATTTATTATGGTTTTACGGTGATGGTGATATCGGGCTTATAAAATTCGGGTACATTTTGTCTAAATTCTACCTCCCTCATATCTTGCCCATTTGAGTAATTAATACATCAACCAACGTGCTTCGGTGATGGAATGGTCTAAGACGTCACTCTAGCAATAAACTGGATTCCCGATGACGCGGTGATCGGGATTTGAGTCCAGGTCGGGTGTTCTGAGGGTGTTTTTTCTTAAATGGTTTTCCACTTTCCCTCCACCCTTACTCTAAAGTTCTTCATCCCTAATCCGTTAGCGTAATTAGTATCTATGTGTGTGTAAAAAGCCCGAACGAATAGTAGAACCAGGCGCGAAAATTAAAAATAAATTTTTCTCAGTACAACTCGAATTGTAAAAAAATTAATTAAATTTGTACAAGTCGATAGTAGCCTTCACAGTTAATCTCACGCTTAAACAATATAACTCAACCCCTACCAGTTCCACTTTGGAATCGAACCCCGTATCTCCGTGCGGTCAACCATACCGATCACTTCCAAACAAAAATAAATGGACTTTGTTAAAAACTGTAGCCTCTAAATTAATAAAATGAGGTGAAGCTTTAAAACCTTCATTGTTTTCACAATTTCTACGAACCAGGAGGACTGGTATAGAAATAAAGGCGGTAGCACCAAGAGCTAATAATCATGCGTGTGCGTGTACGCAGGTGCTCCGTACCTAGGAGGGGTCGCAGCGTGCAGTACGTGCCAAAACTGCGTGATACAGTTGACCCCCAAGCTAATTGCAGTAATCGTCTCTAACTTCCGAGAAACAATTTTTTTTTTTTTACTCGCGAGACGACAGAAATGGTCCTCCTCGAAATTTTTAATTTTAATTTCTCATTCCCGGTACCCCTTTCACTCGCGTCGTCCTAATCGTAATGATTAGCAACTTATAATCCACGTCTTCGAGGAAGTGAGATCTCTCGGGTCTTGAAAAGGTCAAAGTTAGGGTCAAAACCCACGTGAGAAGGAGATTTAATTAGAGATCAAAACAATGGAGGGACCGGTGGGATTGTTGGCGTAGTTAGCGTGTTTAGTAGACGTACAGTACCTCTTGAGGGCCGATGTTAGACTATTCCTGGCTGCTGTGATGAAAGTTCGTTCATCGATATCCAACTAAGGGCGTGCTCATGTTTTTATTGGCTGTAGCTCCCCTCCTCCAATCACTCAAAATAACCTGTTTGAATCCTACAAATATATTTCAGATAAATAAATAAATTTTTCTGTGTCTTTACTTGACTATCCAGGGATTTTAAACTTTTCAAGGTCATTCTTCACCCATATTTTAAGGCAGAGGACCCTCTTGATCTCTGGCTAGCTCAGTGGCAGAGCATTTCCACGCTAAGCCAAAGGTCCCGGATTAGATTCTCATGCCCAGGTGTCGTTTTTTAATGTATTCAAAAAACTTTTACCTATACCTTGACTCAGTCGTTAACAGGCGTGATTATTTAGCTAAATTACCCGTATTAGATTGGTGAAATTGGGCGTTTCCTTTTTACGGTGATTAATTTAGGGCTGGAGGGCCAGTGAACTGTATGTGTTCTAGGATTAAGTTAGTTTGTAAGTTTTGTGCTGAAAAAATTAGTTGGTTCAGAAACTGCTTCAAATTAAGGTGGGGTGGAAGGGAAAGCAAATTAAGGTAAATATTTTTGCTATTTTTATAAGAAAAAACAGTTTTGGGGCCAAATATATCAACTGTTGCTCCATTAGATACAGAAAGTAATCTAAACCGTTCTTGAATATCTGTAAAGAATGAGTATAGTGACATTTTAATAGAGACTTTTTTAAACTATGTTTAAAAGTCCTGCTCATATTCTGTCAATCCCATAACACAGACTCAAGAACTTTTAAGATTTATATGTGTGGAGAATTAAACAGAACGTATTTATGAGAGCAATATATTTTTTATTTTTTTATAAAAAAGTTGTTTTTATTATAAAAAAACAGTAAACAATACGGATCATAGCTCGCCTTCCCTTACATTAAACCTTAAAAATATTATTACTAAGTTATGGTAACTTTGTTTGCCCGTATTTGTATTATATTTATTATTTGAGCGGCCGAATGGTCTAAGGTGTCACTCTTGTGTTATAATGGCCTGCTTAAGATGGGTAGATCAGGGTTAGAATCCCGGTCGGGTCTACTGGAGGCCTATATTGTTTCCCACTCTCCTTCCACGCAAATGCGGGTGTATTACCTCTAAAAAATTTACTTTTACATCCCCGACACATTAGAGAAATTATCATAGACGCGTATAGCCTGAACAGGTAGAAAGTCACGGTAATAAAAAAAAGCTATATATTATGTAATTAAGAAGATACCCAATAAGAAAACGAGAATGTCTCACTAAGTAAAAAAAATTGTTAACGAGAGCTTAATCGTTTTAAGAAATTATTATTCGCAGGTAGTATTTATGTACTTTTCCTTTCATAAAATGTGCCTCCCTACTTATTATAACGTTATCCCACGACAAACCGGCCACTTTTCCTGACTGATACTGTACATAAGTTTGAATGTTCCCAACATTTAATGTGTTAGCTGTTTAACATGTCTAGAACCAATATTGATAAATTATTTCCTGTACATAAATTATCTTCAATTTTACTAATTTTACCACCCGCATCACGTCAAACTCCTATTGTCTAGTGTTTTGGCTACGGGAAGGTGGGAGTTAGAATCCCGATTGGGTGTACTAAGGGTGTTTTTTCTTCAATTAAATTATCTCACTCCACGGTAATATTCACTCTAAATTCTACCTTCGCCGTCTGGAGCTCATTAGTATAATTACATTTTTTATAGCCTAGTCAGGTAGTAAGACAAGGTGGAGACATTTTTTCGCTATATTAAAAAAAGTTTTAAGCTAGTTAAATGCAGTCCAATTTTCAAAACAAGGGCCTTTTAGAAAAAACAAACATGATTTTGCAGCTAAAATTGATAATATTTTAATCTATTATTAGTAATATTTCATGGGTATTGGTATGGTTTGAAGTGACAGCCACAGATCACATTATTTGACGTATTATTTATTACGTGAGAGTAGGTATAGTAATTTTTCAAAATGTCAAATAAGACCATTCCTTTGAAAATGTGACCGTATTTGACCTCGCCGTTCTATACCGGTTGGAAACACTTTTATTTCATACCAATTCATCTCAAACGTAAGAGATAAAAATTAATAGCTTTTTTTTTAATTTTCCACTAGCAAACATTTTATCTCGTGAATTGTTTGGTCATAACGGTCACCTTGACCTTTACACACATAGGCGTATGACCTCAAATAAGGAAGATACAATATCCGCTTTGACCACGGCTGTTGACCCAATGTTCAATAAGTCCTGTTTTAATCGGCTAAAAACTCGCCGCTTTTAACTAAGGTGATGGCAAACGCTATTTTACCAGTTTTAATAGGAGTTTATTTAAGAGGATAATTATATAGATATATTTTTATGGTTTGTTATAATTTTATTTGAAATTAAATGTGTTTGTAGCAACAAAAATAGGTTTTCTTGAAGGTAGCTTGAAATACCTGAATCATTTTATCGTACACGTGTAAGGTGTTCACTCAATTTAGCGTAAAGAGTCAATATTTTTAGATTTAAGTCAGCACCGCCATGAACCATCAACGGGAACTCTTGTTTGGCATAGTTCAGGTGATCGAATGGGAAGGGTTTCCAACTACATGTTTTGGGGTTCCTTATTCGTAACTAGATAGTGCTTAAGAATATTTTAGTGTTTATTTATGGACCTCACTATCTATATAGATATAGCAATTCTTATTTCTTACAATGTGTTAGCGTTTTAATTAAGTTAGTTTAAAAGTTGTATTCTTATTTGGCTCTGTATTCAGGAAGAGCTAATTAAATCACTTATTTACGATAGCACAACTCACACTGATATGAAATACCGGGTTTTGTTCTCGTGGCCGACTGAAGAACCAGTAGGTTTTCCCCTCCAACATTGTGATTCCATTTTCTCTAGGCAAGTGCTAGTGCGTTTCCTTAACATTCACTTGCGTCTCACTGATCTCTTATATTAGATGGCTCAAGTCGTTACAGCAAGTATTGTCACTTTAGTGCAGAACATTATATTTCTTGACTACAACTTATTATTGTAGGCTGGTGAGGATTGAAATTATTCGAGAGCAATCCCAACCTACTGTACTATCAGTTCTGTGAACAATAGACCTCGTTCTCTTCGTGTTATTATCGTTGCTGCAGACTTATCTTTGGATCTCAAGTTGAAATATCTCCTATAATTTCTCCTTGGATTTGAACAAACGAATACTATATTCAATGGCACGGGAAAGAATGGGGCTACAGGCCGTACATGAGATAATAGAGGAAGCAAGACTGAGATGGTATGGTCATGTATGAGCATGGAGAAGGAGAGGACGCCAAAGAAAATGTTAGAAATGAAGTATGTAAGAAAATACCTGAAAGGGAGACCAAGAAAGTGATGGGAGGAGCAAATAAAAGAAAGTGTGCAAGTGAGGAGAGAAAAGTGGAAGCAATTAAAGGAGTAAGGATAGAGGAAGATGGAGGCATTTTACTGAACTTACCCGGCCATAGGCTGGCAGCAGTAAGATGAATAGTATTTTATATTCACAGACAATAACCGTTTTCCATCCACGCAAATGCAGGTACTCTTAAAACCAAATCCAACCTCACCTAATTACACATTAGCGTAGTTAGTGCTAACACGTATAACCCTACTGAGACGTGGTGATAGAAATAATTATTTTCACTCTTATCACAACTTTTGCCACCCACGGTGTTGCACCCCCGGTTGCGCCGACCCTGAGTCCAGACGGGAGAGGTACGTCAATCTCTTGACCCGACAAGACGTGTAATTTGTTCTCGAAACTGGTACGGCTGATTCGAACAACTGCGGGCAGGAAGACGAGTTCTCAGAGGCTCTGGAAGTAAATACGGTACACGGGAACTACCGTCTTAATAAACCACCACACTCGGTGCCTGGGAGATATTACAGACTTTCCTCCCGATGCTGTGTTATGATGATGACACACTTTGTAGCGTGGTTTTGTTTTATTAGTTCTCGCTAATCATAGAGAACCTAAGTCATAACACTCGGCTGCCCGTTTTTATTGTTTTTAAAGAGCTGCAACAACAGTTTTACGATCAATGTAACTTTTTTTTTATTCATTTCTTTTTCGTCACTGCGCTTTACTTCCCCCATGAGTTTGACGCATATGCATTAGTTACGATAATTTGTTGGGAATAAGGGGGCGGCCAGACTGAGCGCGCGAGCGACTAAAATATAAAATAGAACACATGGATTCTAATGGGAGGTGGCCACACTGGAG
>CABEEJ010000994.1:164666-188995 GCA_901482245.1 Timema douglasi | reverse complement strand
CCTCTGACAAGACATCTTGTGAATGTGGGGAATGCCAGGCCTCCACCGTGGTTCGGATTCCACGTTAAACTGTAGGTCCTCCATTTCATCTCACAATCACCCTACCATTACACATTAGCGTAAGTGCGTATAACCCGAACGGGTAGTAAGACGCGGTGCTAATAATAATAATAACTAGAACCGCGTTCAAAGTTTTGACTGGCAAACCTAATGGTAAGAGACCATTGGGAAGACATAGACAAAAATGGGAGGATAGCATTAGGATGGACCTGAGAAAGATAGGGTGTAATCAGGTAGACTGGCTAGAACTAGCTCAGGATAGGGTGTAACGAGGTTGACTGGATAGAACTAGCTCAGGATAGGGATAGGTGGTGTACTTCTGTGGATGCGGTGATCAACATTTGAGCTCCTAATGCCATAGTGTAAGTAAGTACCTACACACTTTAATTATGGAAGATTATATAATGCAATTTAATCACTTGTTAATTTTGAAATAATGTTTACAGCTGTTCTAAGAATTATTATATGTTGAAATTTGGGGGTGTGTGAAGGAAACTTTTTCCAGTACCAGCTATTTGAAAATATGTGTGAAGTCAAATGAAGTCTTGTAATAGTTCTAAAAATAATATATCTAAATAAAACTATATCAGAATTTATCATCAGAAATGAGTAGATCGTTTGGCTGATTACTTAAAAATATAATCTTACAGTTAAATTTATTAGAATATCTGAAAGAAGAATAACAATTTAATTATACACTCTTCTACACTTTATCACATTCAAGAATATGATACACGGTTTTTAAGTACAACATTTGCAGAGTTAAAAAACTTCCTTCCACCATCACGCCAGAGCCGGCACTGCGAGAGCAACAGTGCTCTCTCTACCTGGCAGTCCCGCCTTCCTCCCCACCCCCTCCTATGTGGACATGCGCACAACAGTCACACACCACGTCACTGGCACTGTGAAGCGCACAGTTCCATACAAAGATTTTCGTGTCTTTTTCATAAACTGGGGGATGGCTACTGATGTACTGACATTAAGCTTAATGAATATATATTGTACTACAAAAATAAAGGAAGAATTAAATACCAAGTGGAAATAGGGGGTGCTGCAATTCCGCAGTGCCTATACACGAGCCGCCACTGCACTAAACTATATCATTGTCCCAGTGTGGGAGCAGGCATGAATCAACACATCTAGCGAAATAGGTTTTCCCAGTGGTAGCTCAACAAGTTCAATGCACTCTGTTATGTTACTTACTTGACACATGAGTCTGGGATCCTTAAGGGTGTGTTTTCCATCAAACATGTCTGCATATAGGCCATCGCAGAACTGCAAGTCTGGTTCAAAAACGGACCAAGGACGTTCAAACACATCTTCATGAAAGGTCTTGGGTCCACCTGAAAAATACATTTTGTTACGTTACTTGAGAATTGACAGGAATTCACAGGTGGGAAATATATTGGTTAGGGGGAACATTAACTTTTTCAGAATTTTCACATGGCTTACTCAATCTTCTGAGTAGAATGTAATAACAAAAAAAAATATTGTTTGATAATATTACAATTAGGACTAGTTCACAACGATATTTTTGGCACTGCGTTTTACTAGCGGTTCGGGTGTACAAATTACGCACGTTGATAAAAAAAAATGTCCTAAGGTATTATCCATATTGGTGGACACGTTGACTAAGGGTTAGGCTCAGATAGTCTGGTTTGCCTGCTGGTGGAGAAGTTAGGGTTAGAATTTCGGACGGGTTTGTAGAGTGTAGCTTTCTCTAACTAGATTCCCCCTCTCTTTCAACATAAATGTGGGTATATATCCCTTAATTCTATCATGTTCATCCCTAACGCACTATGATTATTAAAATGCGCATGGATTGGATAGTTAGTTATACCTGATTACAAAAACAAACAAATGGTTGATTTGCCATCTCTGTTTATATCTGGCTTAGATACCGAATGGAAACAAAAAATTGGTCAAGCGTTCTAAGGTATTTTCGGAGTCTAAGCCATTCAGTGTTTATTTTGCTTATTTTTTAAACTAGCATTATTTTATCTTGAACATTATTTTAAAGAATCCTCAGTAGAATTATTGTAGATTTTACTCAATTAAATAAAAACAAACAAACACACACACACACACACACATATATATATATATATAAATCATATAAATCATATTGTTGATCAACCCAACAAATCCTTTGTTAAATTATATTGTTGATCAACCCAACAAATCCTTTGTTAAATTATATTGTTGATCAACACAACAAATCCTTTGTATTGATCCATAAATTGTTTAATTTGTTGCCAAATTACAAATTTCTACTATAAGGAGCTTTCACAATGAAACCATTTCAAATTTATTAAAACAAACTTGTTTTATTTATTTCCCCTTCCATTTGGTTTGCACACATTTAGATTACAATAGGTGGAAACTAACTTTGTTACGGATATCTATAGCCGTGTACTAGGATCATAATACTTAAAATATATTAATTAGGGCATGCACTAATGTGGTAGGGATTATCAAGATATAATTTAGAGGGAATTTATCCAAAATTTGCTTGAGGGGGAAGTGGGAAAACCAAACTGAGATTTTAACCCTGACCTCCTTGTCACCGGAAAACCAGACTAAGCCACAGATTTGTTTCTTTGCTGATGTTAGTTTGTATTTTAGTATAAATAAATATGTACTATACCTACAAGTACTAAATGAAAAGAAAAAAATATCCTTTAGCTGTAAACAAAGATTAAATAAATATTTAGGACTTGAGATTACCTTTAATTTTGCAACTAAGATTATTTAAAACAACTTTTGTTATGTAATTAGTTGTAAGAAATTAATTTTAAATAAGAATTGTTAGTAAAATATGAATTGTATGAAACAATATTTGTTTTGATAAGTAAATAAAATTTACAAAATAATCGGATTAATGTTTTAATAGCGGTTTAAGGTGTACGTGCTATTTATGCACTTTAATTTGTGTATTTAGGAGTGTGATAAACCATTTCGGGAAAAACACCCACAAAACAATCGGCCGTAATTAAAACCTCTACCTCACAGTCACTGATAGATCATACTAAATTAACGTCTTATCTCACGAGATCACTTATACGGGTTTAAATTATTTATACTATCTCAAGACTAGTAATAAAAGCATAAATTGTTAAAAATAAGGACACATTTATGGCATATGTGGATTTGGATAAAGCTTTTGATAATGTAAAGTGGGACAAGATATTTAAAGTTTTAAGTAAGAGAGGATTGAAAAACCGAGACAAAATTTATCATCTCTACAAGAATCAGGTCGTTACGGGAAAAAAGTGGATAAATAAGAGGGACAATCATCATTTAAAAATGGTTTAAGACAAGGTTGCAGCCTATCACCTATTTTATTTAACTTGTAAGTTGAGGAATGATTAAAGAAAGTAAAATAAAAGTTTGGTTCAGGGATGTAAATTCAAAGAGAAGTCGAGGTTGTTTGAGGATAAATATGGGTCTTTTAGGTAGAGGTAGAGGTAGACGTAGAGGTAGTACTGATTGAATGAATTAATCAATGATTTACTACACCAATGGGAGATTAACTTGTCTTAATGGTGAATAAAAGCAAGACAAAAGTTATGAAGAGGATCGGAAGTGACAGCACTAATAATTCACTAAATATAAAAATTTGAGCAGCTAGAGTAAAGTTAGTAAGTTAATATTGTTATCCAGGAAGTAGAATTACAGCAGATGGGTAAATCAAAGAGGATATCAAAAGCAGAACAACACAGACGAATAGAGCTTACTTTATTTAATAAAATAACCCTCTTAATAGAACTTATAATTTTTTTAAAGCTGTAGTCTTGAAGCACATGGCTTCATGGGAGTGAAGCTTGATCACTGGAAAAGCCCTAAAGAGGTACATATAATTAAGCATTTGAAATGTGGTGCAACAGAGGGATGCTAGCCATTATTTGTACTAATTAAGTATGAAATGATTATATTCTAGAAATGATTAGGAATGAAATAAGTATAAGTGAGAATCCTACAAAAATGAGAAATAAGATGATGGGGCACATTGTCAGGCATACGGGATTGGTTAATTTGTTAATGACCCGCCTCGGTGGCGTAGTTGGCTAACGCGCTTGTCGTGTTGAGCTCGACTGCTGAGGACGGGGAGATCGAGGTTCGAATCTAGGTCGGGTGAACTGGGGGTGGTTTTTCCTAAATGGTTTTACACTCTCCCTCCACGTAAATGCGGGCTCACTTCCCCTAATTCAACCTTCCCAATTCCTAATCCATTAGAGTAATTGGTACTTAAAGCGTATAACCCGAACGGGTAGTAAGACGCGTTGCTAAATATTAATTAATTAATTACTTTGTTAATGAGGATGCAGCATAAGGCGGAAAACTTCAGAGAAAGACGAACATTAGAGCATGTGAAGAAGATATTTGAGCATGTGGGCTGTAATATGTATGTAGGGATGAAGAGATTGGCACAGGATAGGAAGAAATGAAGGATTACATTAGGCCAGTCGTGAGAGTAATGACATGATCAATTAGTTATTTAAATGGTGCAAAGAAATATTATTTTAATTTACGCCATACTTCAATAAACATGCTATAAATACATTAAAGAATACTCACTACAGTGAAACATGTATAAAATGGTGAAGTCTTGGATTTAAAAAACAGGTCGCATTGGTTGATGATATCAGGATCACCAGATATCTGTTTGGTGGCTAGGTTTTTACTCGATGAACATTTGTTAGCTTCAATGAGCCAACTTTGGGCGAACTTTGCTATATCAGTTTCTAGAGTTTTCTGAGAAGTCAGGAAGTCTGTACTCGGCTCATTGTCCATAGTTCCTAGAAGACCAGCAGTTTTTCCAAAGTACCAACCTGTAACATAATAAATACTCATCAGAGGTTAAAGCTACGTGGTATGCAATGTCAAGGCGTGACCGTTTAGAAATTGTTACCAAATGCCTACGCTATAAAGCACCCTCTTCCCACACACACATTATATATATATTTATATATATATATATATTAGCACCACATCTTACTACACATTTGGGTTGTATGCATATGTACTAATAACGATAATCTGTTAGAGTTAGTATGGTTACATTTACAGGAATTGTACCAGCATTTGTGTGGTGTGAGAGTTGAAAATTATTTAGAAATAAAACCATCAGTACACCTGACCGGGATTCCCACCTCGATCTTACAATCATATGCAATCAATTTACTGCCTACTGCAAGAGTTACACATTAAATTTGTCTTTTAGCTGTGTTCTTATTTAAGTTTTTTTAATATTAATTAAGCTTTGCTTTGACAGTCAAAGTTTTTCGTACCACTACTACATCTAACATTGCCATTAATAATACAAGGTTTAATACTGTAAGTAGCAACACCTAAAATAATTGATCTTAAACTGTAATTAATTAAATACAACATAGATTGTAAATTCACTATCTACTACCCAGCTACTTAAAACACTGAATGTAGAGAGAAGGCGAACTAAGGTGGGGGGAGATGATAGGAGGGAAAAGATTAAAGCTATCAGATCATCGACGGTAGCACTTGACCTTGGATTGCATAGTTAGCGTAGCCGGGACGTAGGATACCAAGACCACCTACAATACTCCGATCTCAATGAAACTATCGATTGTAGTCAAAATGGTGTCGATATTGGTGGGTCGATATTGGTGGGTCGATATTGGTGGGTCGATATTGGTGGGTCGATATTGGTAATACGTGGTTGTACCCAGTGTAACCACCTCTTTAGAGAGATGGTAGTCAAGGAGTTACAAGAGAATAACAGTATATTTTATTGAAAATCAAAGAAACAGTTGATATACGAGTACAATAACAATTCATAAATATATAAATATTGACTAGAGGGTCCAAAGTCAAAGACTTTAATAACTACTATTAAACAAGAATATTTCATATATATATATCGACTAGAAAATTCAAAGTCAAAGACTTTAATACTAAACAAGAATATTCCATAGACCATGTGGCAACTGAACCGGTCACGTACATTTAAACACACAAATAAACTTTTCTTTTAGAGATGTTAATTTTTACTCCGTGATTAGCCTTAATAATCATTAAAATAATGTATATTCATTAACTTTAGATACTATAATGTGGTTCAATGCAAAGATTGCTAGTCTCAGGAACAGTTAAGTGGGCCAATTAACAGGTATTTGGAAGTCAGTTTAGATGGACATTTTTAAGGAAAGGAAAGGAACTGCTATCATTCAGTGCCGTGTATCCCATAGGGCGTACTAAGAAAGCCGGACTGTATAGAATTACGTCCCAAGTCACACCCTTTGAGGAAGATAAGTCCTGAAGAGGGGACAGATACAAACTCATTACCATTTGAGTTGTTTCCGAAGGATGGAACAAATATATTTTACTATCTTCTGAGCTGTGTCCTAAGGCTGGAGCCGATGTATTTTACTGTCGCCCAAGTTGCGTCCAAAGGATGGTACAAAAACATTTTACTACCCCCTGTGATTAGTCCGAAGGATGGAACATATATATTTTACTACCCCCTGTGATTAGTCCGAAGGATGGAACATATATAGTTTACTACCCCCTGTGATTAGTCCGAAGGATGGAACATATATATTTTACTACCCCCTGTGATGAGTCCGAAGGATGGAACATATATATTTTACTACCCCCTGTGATTAGTCCGAAGGATGGAACATATATAGTTTACTACCCCCTGTGATTAGTCCGAAGGATGGAACATATATAGTTTACTACCCCCTGTGATTAGTCCGAAGGATGGAACATATATAGTTTACTACCCCCTGTGATTAGTCCGAAGGATGGAACATATATAGTTTACTACCCCCTGTGATTAGTCCGAAGGATGGAACATATATAGTTTACTACCCCCTGTGATTAGTCCGAAGGATGGAACATATATATTTTACTACCCCCTGTGATGAGTCCGAAGGATGGAACATATATATTTTACTACCCCCTGTGATTAGTCCGAAGGATGGAACATATATAGTTTACTACCCCCTGTGATTATGTCCGAAGGATGGAACATATATAGTTTACTACCCCCTGTGATTAGTCCGAAGGATGGAACATATATATTTTACTACCCCCTGTGATTAGTCCGAAGGATGGAACAGATACATTTTACTACCACCTGTGTTGTGTCCGTAGGATGTAAAGTCCAAGAAATAAATTTGTATTGGAAGGTTTGACAAAAGTGTGCTCAAAATGACACACACAAATATAATTCAGTCAAGTCTACAGTCAAATGTTACATGATTAAACCTAACCTAATCTAGCGAGAAAACCAGAAAGATAATTCAAATAGAGACAGAGTTTTTGTCATATTCTAATTTTAAACAACTGACTGACTTTATGATTCTAGTAATATAGTTGAAACCCGCCTCGGTGGTGTAGTTGGCTAACGCGCTTGTCGTGTTAAGCTCGACTGCTGAGGACGGGGAGATCGAGGTTCGAATTTCGGTCGGGTGAACTGGGGGTGGTTTTTCCTAAATGGTTTTCCACCATCCCTCCACGCAAATGCGGGTTCACTTCCTCTAATGCAACCTTACCAATTCCTAATCCGTTAGCGTAATTAGTACTTAAAGCGTATAACCCGAACGGGTAGTAAGACGCGGTGCTAAATAATAAATATAGTTGAATAAGTGAGACGCGGCTGGACGCAACTCGGTAACTATCTACCGTTTACTCCTAATGCTTCCAACACAATTTATGTATGCAAGTAGGTTCTCCCAAGCCAGGCGCAGGTGGATACTGTTAAAGGCCTCCATTCACTTTCGGGATTGTTGGCGGTTTTAACCTACGGGATTAAATTGTTCGGGTAGTCACGAGAGAGAATCAAATCACTTGATTTTATTCCGTTTTCATCGTCGTGACCAACCAAACTGCTGACGATCCAGATAGTGGGTCGATACTGAGCTGGTACAGTTTTTCCCGTACATCAGTAGAGGACGGTATCTCTAATCACGTACGGGATTCCAAACAGGATTGAACAATGAGACATGCCCACGCGGACTAGACTAGATTACATTTGTGGATCAGGCAAACCAGATAAATTCTATTCGTGATTCCCGTTCGGAAATAACTTTTCCAAAAGTGTAGGTGCGTTGTCATGAAATGAGATAGCATGACAGGAAACCTGCCGAGTAATCACTTACGGTTAAAATTGTCAGAAATCCCAAAAGTGTATGGAGGACTTTAGGATTAAGAGAGATGTTCATGCCAGGCGGCTAGGTCACAGGTGCTCATATTTTTTAATCGTATGGCACATTTTACCGAGAGGGACTTTGACGTCCAGGTTCAATCGCCTTATGTGTAGACTATTAGCCACTCTGTTGGCAACACTGATTCAAGATTTAACAGAGAGTGCTGAGATAAATGGTTGAGAGGCCCGGATGATAAGCATCCCCTCTCTACTACCATGAGCTCAGAAATGAGCCAGAATCAGATAAATGAAATTTGACCATGCTGATATTAAGTAAGATAGTAGACTAGTAGTGTAGGATTAATCATTATTTTTAAGGTTGTCTTAGTTTAGTTTAATTTAGGTTAGGGTCCAAGTGGTTGTTAGAAGTAGGTGGAGCAGTATCTCTGGTAGGATGCTTCCCCAGGAGGCGGATAGAGGGATGCTCACTACCAGTGGAGAATCCCAGAAATGGGGTGAACCAGGAGTGTCAGAGGAAATAAAATACTTGGGGTGGACAAACTAGCGAATAAGGACAACATCTGGGGAAGAATATCAACTAATATAAGAGCCTAGACCAAATTGAAAAACTAGAATAAATAAAAGAATAAGATAACATTATTTTAAAAAAAATCAAGAGGTAAAAATAACCTGTGCTATCACCAGGAAACAGGTTATTAAGATCCCGAGGAAAAAAATAAATTATATTTTTATTTTGACAATTTTTCAGTTTCATATCTGAGACAAAAGGAAGAAAGATATAGACTTTAAGGTTAATATAAATTTACATTAGGGGAAAAAATGCTGGGAGTTATTTTAAGAAGTATAGAATGATTAATAGTGTTAAGTTTTTCACCTTTTATCTTGGACCTGACTCTAATATTAGACAGAAAAATCTCGTCGGGAATAATTGACAATCACTTATTACATTCATTCACAACTTCTACAACTAGTAATATATTACAGTGGTGCAGGAACGTGGCGGTATGAGAATAATTCTACCCCCAAACATTGAGGGGGTTTAAAGTATCAGTTTTACCCCTCCAAAATATTATAAAAATATAGATATTATAAATATCTGGTTGAGGCAAGATACAAAATTCACACTAAGTTAATATAATAAAAATAAAATGTGCTTAGAGCACACACTGAAGAGATTTTGAAAACTCTACAAGTGATACCAGCTACATAAGCTACTGCAGAAAGATGTTTTTCAATGTTTAGACGAATAAAAAACTATCTTCTCTCCACGATTAGACAACGTAGACTAAATCGCCCGTGTATGTGTAATGCATACCCTGAGAGTGTCAACAAAATTGAAATCGTATAACTAATAGTAGTTTTATAGTTGGTAACGATTATATAGAGCAAAGTTGTTTTTGAAACCTACTTTAATTTTTAGTGTTTCATAATTTTTAGTTGAGCCTCATCAGATATAATTTTTCTTAATTTAATTTGTCTGTATTAATTCTAATGTGTTCTAATGTACTTAAAATAAAAAAGAAAACTGCACAATCGGACCGTTAAATACAGGTATCCCTCGTTATAAGTGATCTCACTTTAAAAACAAAATAAAAAAACAATACATGGCCAGCTATAAATTCTCAGTCACCCTGTGCGGTGTTGGTGTGACCCTGTGCATGCACATTCCAGTAAAGACAATTATCTTTACTGGTCGGTTTGATGTTAGGGGTGGTATTGACAACATTGGAGATGCATGGGCAGAGGCTAAACAGTCTTGGATGAAGGGAGCTTGGGATTATATTTGGCCTGAAGTTTCTGATTTTCATGGTTTTGACCCTGGGCACGGGCTTTCCAACTCAAGATATGACATTGTTGACATAGCAAGAGCTGTTGGATTTGAGGACGTAGAACAGACAAGCGTGGATGAATTGCTCCAATCCCACTCAACAGAGCCCACGAATGAGAATATTATAGAAATGGAAAAAGATATAAATTATGAAGAGGAAGAGCCTTATGTTGCTGAGCCTATCAAACAAATTTCAACAAAACAAATTGATGAATTTTTAAAGCACATTGACAGTGCAATTAGAGTCATTGAGGAGAATTACCCTAACATGGATAGAAGCGCCAACTTGCCAGAAAGATTCAGAATTCTTAGGCTTGCTACAAAAACTCTATAGAGAGCGGGAAAATGCTGCTCGTCAGCTGAGTCTTGACCATTGAATCATAAATTTAAAAACTCATTATTCAAATGATCCAGGGCCTTAACAACAGCAAGAGCCTACAGTCTCAGAGCATTGACACCAAGAGCCTAACGTCCAGGGGCCTTCCAGAGAGCAGGAGCTTACCGTCACAGGGCCTTCAAGAGAGCAAGAGCCTACAGCCCCAGGGCCTTTAAGAGAGCAATAGCCTTCCGTCCAAGGGCCATCATGAGAGAAAAAGCCTACCGTCTTAGGACTTTCAAGAGAGCAAGAGCCTACAGTCCTAGGGCTTTCAAGGGGGGGAAATCTTATCATCTCAGAGCCTTCAAGAGAGCAAGAGCCTACAGTCCAAGGACCTTCAAGCGATCAAGAGTCTATCTTCCCAGGACCTTTAAGAGATCAAGAGTTTACCTCCCCAGGGCCTTCAAGAGAGTGATAATCCAGATTCTCCATATCCAATTAATTTATCGTGCGATTGAAGATTAACAGTAAGTATACAAATATAACATTGTATTAATTAAATAAATTAATAGTAGCATTTGTTTACAAATATAAGGAAATTAAAGATTGGTAATAGATGTAGGCTACCTATAGCATTATATCAGTTAGATATATTAACCAAAATTGCATTCATTTACAAGTTTTAGGTTTTTCTTTACTTTTTCCATTTGGAGTTATCCCTATCCCACCCATGTTAAAATCAATTCACTTATGCGTTTTCATGTTACGGGATTCTTTATCAGAACCAATCACTCGCATAATGCGAGGGACTGCTGAATATCATTTTTCTGGTCTTTTTTTTAATCTAAAAAAGTTATCCCCTATAAAAGCACATTATTATATTTTACCTGCATAGATCAATAACGGCTCAATTGATCAGGATACAACTTTTTGTAAATGGTAACGCATTTTTTTAAGTTAGGTTTTAAACAAATTTGTCTATGACTGGTAGATTGTCTCATTTTTAAGACAATGTTTTCGGCTCAGTTTCAACCTTTAAAGTGGTGACACTGGATACTAACATGCCTCACTAGTCAACACTGATATTTTATTAAAACAAATGTTTTAAAAGTACCTTTAATTTGTATCTATGTAACAATATGTTAATCAATTTGTCATTAATAAAATATCACTCAGGTTAAGAAACCATACACATAAGATGGTAAAATATGAAAGATTCAAGTTAATGTAGATACGTCATGTTTTCTCTCAGTGTAATATATGTAGATTTGAGCAAGGGTGGGCGGATTGTTCCACCAAAACAATGGGAAGTTTCCCAGTGCACAGGTGTATTTGTTTTTCTTGGTTAGGAATATAAGGTATGAGGCTACTTGGGGGTGGATGATGTTACATAATGATGAGGTATATAATTTGTAGCCATCACAAGGCATTGCTAGGAAAATCAAATCTAACAGATTACAGTGGGCAGGACATGCAGCGCGGATGGGAGAATCTAGATCCTTGTTCAGGGTATCGACTGGAAAATCCAATGAGAAGAAACCATTGGGAAGACTTAAACGCAGATGAGAGGATAACACTAGAATGGACATGAAAGAAATAGGTTTTAATGAGGGGGAATGAATAGAACTAGATCAAGATAGAGATAGATGCCGCAATTTTGTAAGTGCAGCAATGAACTCTCGAGTTCCAAATGCCATAGAGTGATAAACAATAGTGTGATTACTACCAACTAAACTCTCACCTAAAGTTCACGTAACATAATGAAGGCCTAGCGTTAAGGATTTCTCTCATGTTTTAAAATGGAAGCCATCAGGATGCCCTTAATTAAACATCGGCGTGACGTTCACGTAACACAACCGTTGTCCGGGTGACCACTTTGACCTAAGTTACACGGAGTAGTAGGTGACCTGGCGGTCTAGGGGTAAGGTGTCAGACTCCTATGCTGGCGGCCGGGGTTCAATCCTCGGTCCCGGCACAGATTTATCTGATTACCAAACCCTTCCTTCACCTCTGACAAGACATCTTGTGAATGTGGGGAATGCCAGGTCTCCCCCGTGGTTTGGATTCAACGTTAAACTGTAGGTCCTTCATTTCATCTCACAATCACCTTACCATTACACATTAGCGTAAGTGCGTATAACCCGAACGGGTAGTAAGACGCTGTGCTAATAATAACAATAATATAAATAATAATAATACACGGAGTATACCTCGTGCTAGTGTCAACCAATCTTGTTGAGAGCAACATCAACACGGCTATTTAGTAGATTTTTTAAAATTTATAGTGTGAAGATAATTTCTTTGGTATAGTTCGTTCGTCCGTGAATTGTGGAAAACAAAACGTATTAGCCTCTTCTTACATTTTATTTTGTATCTGTAATATGTTTCAATTGCAAGTATATAAAGCCTAATCACTAAACAGCCTTTAGTTTTAAAGTTTTATTTTAGTTAACAATTTGTTTTTAACAGTTAAAATTAACTGTCTGTGTTTTTCTAGAGTTATAATATGGGAACTTTATGCGACTCCTGATCAAACTCTTTATTTATTTACGTAACGTGATAATTAATTCCGCAATCAGAATTCAATTGATGCTACTTGAACATTCGAGAAAATTACATAATGGCATTTGAACTGTTTGAAAACAAATTTTTCACTAAAAATTGATAACGAGCAGTTATTTTTGGTTTGGCTTTAAATACTTACAATAAAATATTACAGGCACTATACAATACATAATATTAATAATAAGAGGTAATGAAGTTTTCTTGTTCGCTAGACATAGACAAACGAACTTTATCAACAAAGGTATCTGCAAAACCATAAACAAACACATGAAGTACTAAAAAAAATTCAAAATGAATCACTGCCAGAAACGCTTAGTAGACTACACTTAATTTAACTTAACGTAACCTTTCTTTCCTGAGCGACGTTTATGTTAATTGAACGTTATTGCATAGTAATGGCCTCCGATTAAAAACACAAGGAGAACCTTTACGTTACGTTACGTTACGTGAGCGTTAAGTTAATCGTTATCCTGGCATGAACTGGCCTGATAGCCCACATATTTAAAGTAAAAGAAAAACAAATTTGAAGCAATCAAAGCAGCACAACACCTATTATTTCCACGTTTAATAGTTAAGTTGTATCTATCTTTAAACTATCTATCTGTATTGATATATTCTGTTTTGTAGTTTTGAGACCAAACAGATCCATTCTAGAACCAACCTAATTGTGTTATTTAATGTTTCGTTATCTCATTATGTATATTTTGGAATAATTAATTGCCTTGACAAATTCTACAAATGATTGAAAATTTTGTTTTTTTCTTTTCGGAAAATATATTAAATACGGTCCCTCTCATTTTAAATATGCTTAAAATGAGCATATGTTTATATAAACAAGGTGACCTGGCGGTCAAGGGGTAAGGTGTCAGACTTCTGTGCTGGCGGCCGGGGTTCAATCCTCGGTCCCGGCACAGATTTATCTAAACTGTAGGTCCTCCATTTCATTTCACAATCACCCTACCATTACACATTAGCGTAAGTGCGTATAACCCGAACGGGTAGTAAGATTCGGTGCTAATAATAATATATAAACAAGGATCGAAAGAGTGAAGGTGCATGTATGTATTAAGATTGCAGCGCAGAGAAAACCCACGAACACTATCTATATTAATCATAGACGTCTCTTGTTAAACGTATATGTCTCCAAATTCAAGAGGGGGTCTACTCATTCTTTTCTCAATGTGAGATTCTTACCAGAGAGTGTGAAGGTGCATGTATCGAACTTGAGATTGCAGCGCAGAGAAAACCCACGAACACTATTTATATTAATCATAGACGTCTCTTGATAAACGTAAATGTCTCCAAATTCAAGAGGGAGTCTACTCATTCCTTTCTGAAATGTAACTTCCTGAAACAAATTAACATAATGAACTATCTTATTTAGACATGGATAAGGTTGACAAAGGCATAGAAGACTAATTGTTATATGGTGGAAGGGAATTACACTAGAAACTTGACTTAATATAACTATAAAATGTTTAGTTTATATGGTTTTAATAAAACAATATATTATAATTGGTGAAACACAATCTTACAACAACTAACAACAATATTTGACACATTTTCTCAGACCCACTTAATCGTTTAATTCCATACATTTGTTTTCCGATGCCATTCGGATGTCCCCAAAACAAGCTGAAATGTAAAAGTTTACAGAACTGATATTAAAAGAGAATTTAAAGAATGTTCACTGTAAGTGAATATAAAAATTATAACTAGGCAGTATTTGGCTAGTGGCATATTCAATGTATGGTTAAATGAAATTAAGGAAACCCCATTCCTATTCAAATTTTTATACGTTTATATGAAACTCTGATTAATATGGTTTCATCAATTTTAACTGGAAGGGGTTCGGATCCTCCCTAATTACCCCATTTTTTCCCCCGCTTAAAAGTGAAACTACCTGGGTGGGTAGCATTAAAATCCTAAGTTCTATTGGTAGTTCAGTCACGCTAAATATAACACGTGCTTTGTTTCAAAATAATTTGAATGGAACCTTCTGCAATGTATTCTTCGTATGATATATTTCAAAGTTTACCCATTAAGAATGTTTGCTAATTAATATTTGTTTTTAAATAAAATTAGATAAATTTGTTTCCAAGAAAATCTAAAATGTTGAAATTAAAAAAAAAATGTGATAATTAAAAAAAAAATAACATGTGTCTATGAGGCCGCTGATTGTGATTTATCATCGCTACTTTTAAGTTCAAGATGACGGATCCAAAATGGTGACATACACGTCTAAATAATGCAGAATTCCAATAAAAATACCTAATAAAAAGTTTTGTGGGGTTCTCAAAGTTGCTGATTAGGATTTTAACATTATAATTTCAAAAATCAAGATGGTTGTTACAAATTAACTGACATAAACATTGAAATTTTATTAAAAGTTATACAAAACTTTTTTTTTTTTTAAGACTTGTCATTTTGCATTTAAGGTTGAAATAAAAGGAAATAAAACATTGGTGAACACTGTAGATAACTTACTTTCTGGCATTAGAAAGTCGAAAATTCATTTACACGCTTTAAAAATCATGCCACCTATCCCTATCTTGAGCTAAATCCACGCAGTCCACCTCATTACACCCCATCTCTTTCAGATCCACTCTAATGTTATCCTCCCATCTGCGTCAAGGTCTTCCCAATGGGTTTGCCAGTCATTACCTTGAACATGGTCTAGAATCTCCCATTCACGCTGCATTTTCTGCCCATGTTAATCCACGAGTATTTATTAGCCCAACATTACCTTGTGATGAATACAGGATATGTTACTCATCATTATATAATCTACTCCACTCTCCCATTTTGAGACAAATATCTTCCTACGCACCTTGTTTCTGAACACCCTGAATATGTTTTCGTCATGTAAGGTAAGAGATAACGTTTTCCATCCATAGAAAACAACCGGTAAAATTATAGGTTTATATTCTCTATATTAGTACAGTTGTATTAGATTTTCAAAGTTGAGCTCACTCATTAATTGAGAACTAAACCGATATTAAATCTCTGATACAAGCTGTTTGAACGAAATTGTGTTTAATATTGATTCTCGAGGAATAAGATTAGGGAATTTTAAAATACCTGGCTGGATTAGTATATTAATCAATAGTTCATTTATTGAGTTCTTTAAACTGTTTGAGTATACACTAACACAATTGAGTTCGGAATTAAATAAAATGATTTACTTACATCATTAAAAATGTTAACGGAAACTACTTTTTTGCCAGCTATGAAGGATATCTCGTAAGCCCCTCTTTTTGGCTTGTCATCATAGCTAATCACCAGGGTGAAATTGTGATCTACGAAGTCGGCTGCAAGCAGGTAGGAACAAGTGCCTTGGTACTCGATGAATTTCCTATCAAAAGTGATTATGTGTTGAGGACCAGCCAATACTGCTTGGGCTGAAATGAGAAAAAATATTTAAAATATCATTTACTTTGAACCAAAAAAATGCTGAGATAAGAATTTTCTGCAAAATATAAATTTTCAGAAAATTAAAATTAAAATTAAAAATCTATTTGAGGGTAGGAAGGGAAGCGCTGATGTTCTATAAAAAAAAAATCCGAGGATGGTGGCCGGTGTCAAAGTAACGCCAAGGATTTATTCTCATCATTGTTTAATTAATTTCGTTTATTTATTTCAAATATTAACAGTGCATTGTGTGAACTGACCTATTTTATCAGAATACGAGAATTTCTATGTGCAAGAGTAAAAGAGCTTATCAATTTTGCTGGAAAGGTATTTTCACATATCTCCTACTGTTCTCTTACATGCCACAATCGACATGGGACTGGTGGCTTTACTTCCCCTCCGAAGCTGTGCTCAAAATTTTAATCGCGCAATAAAAATCCATCGGAAACGGGTGGGTTTGACCCCAAGAACATCAGGTCCTGAGGCGAGAACATTACCTAGTCTAGACCAC
This sequence comes from Timema douglasi, assembly GCA_901482245.1. Classification (NCBI taxonomy): domain Eukaryota; kingdom Metazoa; phylum Arthropoda; class Insecta; order Phasmatodea; family Timematidae; genus Timema; species Timema douglasi. Next base: position 172,152 of record CABEEJ010000994.1, on the reverse strand, counting down.
TGAGGTCAATATCATTGTTTAAAGAGCCTTAGGAAATCACAACTTTAAACTATATATTTATTATTTATTTATATTTAGCACCGCGTCTTACTACCCGTTAGGGTTATACGCTTTAAGTACTAATTACTCTAATGGATTAGGAATTGGGAAGGTTAAATTAGAGGAAGTTAACCCGCATTTGCGTGGAAGGAGAGTGGAAAACCATTTAGGAAAAACCACCCCCAGTTCACCCGAGCGAGATTCGAACCTCGATCTCCCCGTCCTCAGCAGTAGAGCTCAACACGACAAGCGCGTTAGCCAACTACGCCACGTTTTAAACTATAGTATAATTTTCTAGCACGACGTCTTTCTACTTGTTAGGACTAAACACATAACCATAATGTAAATCTCTCATCTATAACCACACGTTGGATAAGTGGTGAAACTCATCTATTCCAATTTGTCTATTCCAGGGAGTTCTAGGTTTGAATCATAATCGGATGTATTGAGGATAATTTTTTATAAATAGTTTTTACTTTCTCCCACGCCAATGTGAGCTCATTTTATCTAAGTTCAACCTTACACATCCATACTTCATTAGTGTAGTTAAATGTGGATAGCCCGGAAATTTAAACATGGTACACAAAAAAAAAAAATGCATAAGAAGATCTTCATATGGGGAAAAAAAATTACAACAATCCAATTTCTCATCAGATGGATTTTTTTTGCACCACATCTTACTACCTGTTCAGGCTATACGCATATGCACTAATTACGCTAATGATCTAGGGATGAGAGATATTTAATTTAGAGAAAGTGCACCCAAAGTTGCGTGGAGGGAGAGTGGAAGTCAATTTTGAAAAAAAAAAAAACTCTCCGTGCACCCAACCAGGATTCAAACCATGATCTCTCTGTCATCGGTGGTCTAGTCTATTGTGAAAGTTATGCCTTAGACCATTCGGTCACCGAAGCGGGTATATATTATATATTTACACAGCACACATTTTTCCCGTATTTATTGTATTAGTCTCGGGGAGTCAACAGATCTTTAATTTCCAGTTTACGTATTAACACACAGTTACCCGCCTCGGTGGCGTGGTTGGCTAACGCGCTTGTCGTGTTGAGCTTGACTGCTGAGGACGGGGAAATCGAGGTTCGAATCTCGGTCGGGTGAACTGAGGGTGGTTTTTCCTAAATGGTTTTCCACTCTACCTCCACGCAAATGCGGGTTCACCTCCTCTAATTCAACCTTCCCAATTCCTAATCCATTAGAGTAACCAGTACTTAAAGTGTATAACCCGAACGGGTAGTAAGACGTGGTGCTAAATATTATTATATTATTAACACACAGTTCGGGTCGAATGGGAGATTGGCTGACCTAATATCACCAATAAATTCAAGAGCCAGGCGAACCGTGCCTGTATCATTTCATCACCATATGGTTCATAGTTTTTATTTATTTATTATTTAGAACTGCGTCTTACCACCCGTTCGGATTATACGCTTAAGTACTAATTACGCTAATGGATTAGGAATGGGGAAGGTCGAATTTTAGAGGAAGTAAACCCGCATTTGCAGGGAGGGAGAGTGGAAAGTCATTTAAGAAAACCCACAACAGTTCACCCGACTGAAATTCTAACCTCGATCTCCCAGTCCTCGGCAGTTTAGCTCAACACGAAACTAGTGCGTTAGCTAACTATGCCACCGAGGTCTATAGGTGTGTCATCTCAAAGTCCACACACAGGAGGTGGTTCCCACTCCTAGTTAAACATTAGTGAGCTGCGTCACGATGGCCTAAAATAGGGTTCACATCCCTTTACCGACAAAAAGGGATTAATAAGTTATTTCTATTCATTGACGCAATGTTTATCTTTTTTTGTAAGCATTAATAAAAACGAAAACATCTTAAGAAAACAGTGTTATTTTTCTAAATGAAAGGGCTGATGTTAAATTGAAAACATTGGTAAATTAAAAAAAAATATATTTCAACATTTTCACGAATTTATCTAATACTTTAAAAACAGTGAAATTAGTCTGAAATAAATTGAACGATATTTTTTCTCCATAGTATTCTGTATACTACTAGATATCCTCATATTATAATGACTTATTACCCAACAACTTTAACTTTAAACTGATTACCAAACCCTTCCTTCACCTCTGACAAGACATCTTGTGAATGTGAGGAATGCCAGGCCTCCACCGTGGTTCGGATTCCACGTTAAATTGTAGGTCCTCCATTTCATCTCACAATCACCCTACCATTACACATTAGCGTAAGTGCGTATAACCCGAACGGGTAGTAAGACGCGGTGCTAATAACAATAATAATAATAATTTACCTTTAAATGGTGGCAGCCAGTTGGAAGATTCACTATAGTAATTGTAGTCATGGTATATAGACCAAAACGTTGTATTAGAGGTGTCAAAATATTCTTGAATACTAGCCAGATATTTGTATTCTGGAATTTCCTAAGGAAAAAAAAAAATTAATTCCAAATGTATTACTTTCTTGATCCTTCTTATTAAATTTAATGTCCCTTAAGCCACAATCACAAAATTTAAAATAAGATATATACTATCTATAATAGAATTCACTTTTTAAATAAGGACATTTTCATATTTTCTTTCAGCTCAAAAGTAGTTTGTAATTTTTTAATCCTCTAATCTTAGGTTAGCTTACATCAAGATTAAACATTTTATTTTTATATTAGCTATCTCAACTGTAGGTATTCCAGACACAACTATGAGTTTATTGGTTTCAAGGTCCTCATAGTATTGCTTCAGCCAGGCTATTAGCCATTAATATGCTCCTTTTTTCAAATTGAACAAAAATATATTTTTTTTAAAAGTAAATATATTATTATCATGGAGTAGTAAATATTTATTAAAAAGTAAATAATAAATCATACTTACTTCGAATTTAGGTGTTTCATTAAATGTATGCCATGACATTGGTAATTTTTGCTCTAGTTCCACATGACCATTTTCTGGGTCAAAAATAAATTTAGTTTTTGCTTCGCGATACCTATGAAAACACCATAAGAGGATAATAAATGAAAAGCATGAACTAAAATATAAAGTATAGCATTTAATTCGTATAATTATAAAATATATTATAACATTTTTGAATTACTTAATTTAAGTTCTGCACTGGTTAGAATGAACTCTCCTTTTGCAATAATATAAAAAATAGTTGATGGCATAAATAAAATACAATTAAATCTCTTGTTAGCCGACAACTCCGTGGATAAAAAAAAATTCTTTTACTAAGAAGTGTTCGCTATTTGGAAAATAATTTAACTTATTTTTATAAAACATACTGTTTGAACACAGCTTAATCTATATGAGCATATGTAACTTGCTGTAGATATTAGCAACAACAATTTAACTACTGTACTCTGCAGTAGCTGTTTGAGGAATGAATAGATATTGTATGTATAACTTCTGTCCGTATTAATAATATAAGGAACGTAATTTGGTAGAACAGCAATTAATTGATTAGTACACTTCTTTAGTCAATTAAACATATAAATTAAGAATATAACAAGGAATTAATTTATTCAAAGATAAATTGTTAAATCAAGAAATTAAATCAATTACACAGACATAATCACATTATTAAAAATAACCTCAGAGATTTTTAAAGGGAAAAAAATTAAATTCATAAATAAGTAAAACTGTAAATTAGTGCATGATATTACCAAGCAGTAAGGGAATATTGTAAAGAATTAACTGAAAAACTATAAAAAGTGTAAATGTCAAATGACTAGATTGGAGCAGTTAATTCTATGACTAAAGACCAACAACATACTTCCACTTGAATGATCAATTATACCAAAAGCAGCCTAAGAAAGAGTTTACAAGGAATATTACACAATTACAATTCAATTAATAAAAGGATGATTTATAGAAAATTAACTAAATGACTAGATACTTAATTTGTAAAACTTCCACATATAAAAATTGCTGATAATATAAATACACATGAAACAGATTAGAATTAAAATTGAAATATAACTAATAATATAACTAATAATAATATGTTATTAGTTGTATTTCAATTTTAATATGTTTCATGTGTATTTACATATTAGAATTAAAATTGAAATATAACTAATAATATAACTAATAATAAATAATATGTTATTAGTTGTATTTCAATTTTAATATGTTTCATGTGTATTTATATTATCAGCAATTTTTATATGTGGAAGTTTTACAAATTAAGTATCTAGTCATTTAGTTAATTTTCTATAAATCATCCTTTTATTAATTGAATTGTAATTGTGTAATATTCCTTGTAAACTCTTTCTTAGGCTGCTTTTGGTATAATTGATCATTCAAGTGGAAGTATGTTGTTGGTCTTTAGTCATAGTATTAAAGGCTTCAATCTAGTCATTTGACATTTACACTTTTTATAGTTTTTCAGTTAATCCTTTACAATATTCTTTTACTGCTTAGTAGTATCTTGCACACATTTACAGTTTTACCTATTTATGAATTCAATTTTTTGCCCTTTAACTATATCTGAGGTTATTTTTAATAATGTGATTATGTCTGTGTGATTGATTTAATTTCTTGATTTAACAATTTCTCTTTGACTAAATTAATTCCTTGTTATATTCTTAATTTATTTGTTTAATTGACTAAAGAAGTGTACTAATCAATTAATTACTGTCCTACCAAAGTAAGTTCTTTATAATATTAATTTCATATTTTTCCCTACTACAATTAAAATTAATATAATTAAAATTCTGTCCATATCTTGGTTTTCAATATGCATAACTGTTTGATAATAGTGTGAAGAACCTAATTATTTTTCTCTCTACACATGTTCATGAAGGTTAACTTTCTGAGACTGTTGCATTAAAATCAGAGTACTGAAACAGCATTAATTAGGAGCAAGATTTAAGGTTGAAACTATCATCACTTCAGTGAGAAAAAGTATCTTTGGAAGAAAAGAAACAGTATCAGCCATCTCTCTAAAGGACTCTGTAAGGGGATAATTTTAAATATACCTACCTCTCACTCGAATGACCTTATGTTCCATGTATGTCTCGCCCATTTTATTATTATAACTGAAATTTATTGTGATATTCCAAGAAATAACATTAATAACATTTTATAATTTCATGATACTTTTTTTTTATCAAAACATATTTTTACAATCAACGCTGCTACAAGCAAAGCTATTAGTAAGTGTGGGTTCTCCATTAATTTGTTAAGTTCAGAAGAGGTCCTCACACCCTAAATTTTTGGGAATTGCTGATATACATACTTCAAGCTGCCAAACTATTTGAAATGTATTCATCACGAAACAAACTATCGCCACACAAACTCTTCAACCTTACCATAAATTTGGAGCTTCTACACTTCCCACTATGTTTTTTATCCAAGAATTTCTCCAGGCTTCCTTACCTGTTTTCAGCTTGAAGTGCTGTCTGAGTGATGTCTGTCAACTTAGAATGTATAAGTGTCACAGCTCTTTGAAATCTATTGCCTACATCCAAGTAATCATAGAACCACATAAACTAAAACAAAACAAAACAAAGATTAATTTCTTGTATTCTCAAATTATTGTATTTTTATTTAATTTCAAACATTGTAAAATTGATCATGTTAACAAATATTTAGATAAATTTTATTAAACATTTATGTAATAATATTATTTGATCTCACACAAATAAAACAAATTTAAGCCCAAAATATTTGACTATGATTATGTACACATAAAATATATGATTTTGTTGGAAGAAATGCATTTAATTAATACCATTGTTATAAATATTCATATCTTGTTTTATATTATTTTACCTTTACATAAACCTCGTTGAATTTCTTAATGGCAAATTGAATGGAAGGAAGTTTCTCCAGTTCTCTGAATTCTTCAATTATTTCCAACATTATTGCCTGGAGTTCTTTTCCTGTTGTTAAATGACAGGAAAAATATAATTATATAAGGGTAAACCCAGAATAAAAAGTCAAATGATATGGATTTTATCTTAATAACTTAATTTTACTTTTCCACACATACAAACTAAAAATCTTATGAAAATAATATGTATTGGGTGTAATACCAACATGTTTTATTGAATTTTTCTTAATATGCTTCGAATTGTCGAAATCAAAGTCGAAGCTCAAGTATTCATCGCATCCTCGAAAAATTCCGAAGGAAGTATCCTATAGAACTTGAATATTTAAAGGAAGGATTGGCAAAATCCCACTAAATATTAGCTAATACAACCCATAATCATTTAGAACAGCTACTAAATGGTACATAACTTAGTCAGAGATAAATATATTTATGTCACATAAAATAATATAGTGTTATTTTATTACTCCAAAACTCTTTCTATGTACTGTACGTATATGCTTAAAAATCAAAATTACTTACAGTTTTTTTTAGCACCACGTCATACTACCCGTTCGGGTTCTACGCCTATTGTATTAATAACACTAACGGGTTGGGTATTAGGAAGGCTTAATTTAGATGAAATGCACCTACATTCGCGTGTAGGGAGCATGGAAAACAATTTAAGAAAACTACTATCAGTGTACTTGGCTGGGATTGAACCCTGATCTCCCCGTCTTTGGCACTCTAGTTCAACACGAGAGTAATGAGTTAGACCACGCAGCTGCCGAAGCGGGTTATTTACTGTTATTTGACAGAAAATAAATATATATCTTTTACCTGACAAGAGAAAAGGGGAAAAGTCCTTTTACACTCATTTTCCAGACCAACAGCTTTTATATCTCAAACCCCCATAAGGACTCCAACCAATATATTTCTTAAAAATAACCACTTAAATATGACAGATACTTCTTTTAAATATAATATAAAAGGAATTAAAAATATCTTATTATTGTCTAACAGATGGTAGCACTAACTTAATTTGAGTTAAAATTTAACTCTCTCCCTTTTACCCTATTAGCTTTTCTCTTCGAATTCAACATTTCTTTGCATGTGTTAAGCTTCGCATTTGAAAAATCACCTTCGCGTACCCCTACTATATAATTAAAAAAGTAATTGTATATACATTATCCAACTAAACTAATAAAATAAACAAAAAAGTTAAAATAGTAGAAAATTAATGTAAATGAAAAAGAATTTCCGTCAAAATAGAATGTTTGCCGTAAATTATGTCAAGCAGTCATAATATTGTTTACCTGTGTTGTTTTAATGAACACATGGCGTTTTTTTTTACCAAAATAAATATCGTCTTGTTATTAATTAAAATATGCAAACAACAATTTAATAATCCTTCAGATGGATTAAACGTATTATGTTTAAATTATATACCATCAAAATAGATAATAATAATATTTAGCACCGCGTCTTACTACCCGTTCGGGTTATACGCTTTAAGTACTAATTACTCTAATGGATTAGGAATTGGGAAGGTTGAATTAGAGGAAGTGAACTCGCATTTGAGTGGAGGGAGAGTGGAAAACCATTTAGGAAAAACCACTCCAAGTTCACCCGACCGAGATTCGAACCTCGATC
>CABEEJ010000994.1:120289-162466 GCA_901482245.1 Timema douglasi | reverse complement strand
TTAGCACCGCGTCTTACTACCCGTTCGGGTTATACGCACTTACGCTAATGTGTAATGGTAGGGTGATTGTGAGATGAAATGGAGGACCTACAGTTTAACGTGGGATCCGAACCACGGTGGAGGCCTGGCATTCCCCACATTCACAAGATGTCTTGTCAGAGGTGAAGGAAGGGTTTGGTAATCAGATAAATCTTTGCCGGGACCGAGGATTGAACCCCGGCCGCCAGCACAGAAGTCTGACACCTTATCCCTAGACCACCAGGTCACCTGTATATCTTTAACTGTTAACGATGCTAATTAGATGTTTAGAAATAATTGGGCATACCCTGTCCTTGCAGCTTAGACAATACAAATGAAATCAGGATGGAATAATATTGCATTAAAACAGAGCCATGCATAACACGCCTCGACGGTCACATGGACTTACACTCTAACGCGTCAGACTTGCACAAGAGTGGATTACCAGTGCTAGGAGATTATTTAAATCATTTTATTTAACTTTGAATACTTTTCTCTCAAAATGTTACTGTTATCTCTAAATAAGATCAGAAATTAAACTAAAATGTTAGTTACATGGAGGAAAAGGGGGAAAGTCCAATTAAAACTCAAATTAAGCTAGCTATTGTTGACATATGTTACACAGTCTTGATAAATTTAGAATTGACTTTAAAAATTTTTTTTGTCATATTTAATTCAAATAAATAAATTAATTATTTTCTAGCCTCCCTATATGTTTTGAGACAAAAGTTATTTTCTTGAAAAATGTGTTTAATATGGCATTCCCAATTTTCACCTCGGACCTTTTAAATGTTTTCTGTTGGTATCCTTTGTAAGGGCCACGTCAGGTTGGTAAACTGTATATAAATTATTTCTAAAGCTAAGAGAGAGGAAAGGCAAACAGATAGTAGTCCTAGTTGTCATTTTTCATTTTTACGTTCAATTATTTTAACAACCATCAAATCATTCAAATAGAGGAGATATAACATTAATTTTCAGAACGCACCAAAAAGTAGCACAGAACACAATAAATGTATTTATAGTTTAATTAATATTCCTTACCAAAAGGTATTATCGTAAAATACTTTTCCTTCACAAACTCAATAATGATTTTAGAATATTTTCCAATATTTGTGAGTGTGTTGTTCTTCATAATATCTTTGTAAATTCGGTCCACGTCTTGTGTGAAATTAGCAAATTTAGAGAAATATGGTGAATCCACAATGTCATTCTTCCGTTCATATAAGAAATCTGAAATTTATAGATATACTTATTAAATTTTACAAGTAGAACAAATAAATAAATAACATCGTTACTAAACTATTCACAAGGTGATAAGTTAATATATATATATATATATTTATTTATTTATATTGTGTTGATACTGTTCAGAAATAAATTATTATTAAGAAACTCATTGTTTAGCTCCAGATATTTGCACTATATTGGAACCAAGCAAGGTAAATGGATTACACAACATTCATGATAGATCAAATATTTTAAACGATACTTGTCCCACAACTTGCCGAATTTTAATATTAATGGATAGGTATAATGTATAGAGCGAATAATACAAACTTGTGAGAATGGTTAAGAAAAACTTCTTCAATCGAACTTTTAAACAACACAACCTATAAATAAATATATATTATCCTTTTTTTACCTAGTATTTCTTTGCTTGCTTTCCACGATAACACTTCCAGGTAATGGATGAGGTGGATGAACGTTGGCTCAATGGTTTCGAGCATAGTGTTCCAATGATGCTGAACCATTGCTGACAAACCATGCCAGAGCTCTTCAAGATGCTTCACGAATGAAACGTGCAGCTCTTTGATAAACTGTAAGAAGTAGTGTTTAACTTTCAATTCATCAAAGTAGTAATTTTTAAGGTAATGAGCACAGTTACATTTAGGTGATCCATAATTACGTCCATAACCATGATATATTTATTTTCAATATATTATTATTATTATTATTAGCACCGCGTCTTACTACCCGTTCGGGTTGTACGCACTTACGCTAATGTGTAATGGTAGGGTGATTGAGAGATGAAATGTAGGACCTACAGTTTAACGTGGAATCCGAACCACGGTGGAGGCCTGGCATTCCCCACATTCACAAGATGTCTTGTCAGAGGTGAAGGAAGGGTTTGGTAATCAGATAAATCTTTGCCGGGACCGAGGATTGAACCCCGGCCGCCAGCACAGAAGTCTGACACCTTACCCCTAGACCACCAGGTCACCTATTTTCAATATAAATGAGAGCTATGATTGCACATAATTTCTTAGTCCACACATAGATACCTAAGCACAGATTAATTTTCTAATCATTATTAAACCAGAATTAATGATATTGTTTCAACAAGACAAAACTTACGAGTAGTATTTACTCTTATGTCCTCTAGAGATTATCACAATACTATATACACATCATTTATAAATATTACTTATTAAAATATATGTGACCTGCTTCAGTGGCTGCATCTTCTAGGGCGTCACTGTCGCAATATATTAGATTGCCGATGACGGGGAGATTGATGCTGGAATCCCGTGCTGAGCGTGGTTTTCCCTAAAAGTTTTTCCCCTCTCCCTCCATAAAAATTCGGCCATAATTCGTCTAAATTCAACCTCACTCACCCCTAACACATTAGCTTAGCTAATAAATAGGTATATAACACAAACGGGTAGTAAGAGGAAGCGTTAAAAATAGTAATTCATATGATCTCCTAGGGGTATCCAACAATATTTAGCCTGACAATATTCTCGAAATATAATAATCACCAAATCCTTTTATGTAATTCTGAAAGTAAATAAAATATAAAAATGTTAATAAATACCGATAAAACATGGTTAGCTCTGTGGATTTTTTCAAGTATTACAAAATTAAAATCAACTACTGCAAATTGCAAATTTGTGTCTGCTCCAAATGTTTCTTAAAATCAAAATTATTGTATTACTGTTACTTCACAAAGCAAGTCATTTGATGAAAATAAGCTCAGAACATATAATATTTTTGTATCAATTTTAGTGTTTTTTAGTACAATACAATTCAATACATCTTTCTCAAAATGTAATTTAACTTAATATTAATCGAAATAAAACTGCAACGCTTAGGAATTGCCTGACATGTAAAGTTATAAATACGACTTATCATATAGTTTTTAAATTTATTTGTAATCTCTAACATAGAATAAATTTATATAAAATAATTATTTGTGTGTAAAATCAGAAATAACTAAACCTTAATTTAGAACATAAGAATACATTTTTTTGAAATTAATTATTTATAGATTTTGATCACATTTGGAGATAGCTAAGTACCATACATTTTTAGACATGTCAGTTCTGGATAATTTTACAATATAGTTTATGTTTATTATAAATTTGAGTAACAAAACAAATTTATTTATTAAATTCAAATACTAGAGTTTAATTTACACAAATCAATTCCAGAAACATAATTATGGCCTAGGTATTTTCGCCACCTTGGCATGCTTTATGAATACTAATTTGGGATAGATGAGAACATAAAACATCGTAATAATCATCAAATAGTATATTTAAATTAAAGTAGTTAAATTAAAAGTGGGGTTCATCACATTGACTTGGGTAATACTGGAGTCATAGTTCGAGATAAAACACTAACAGACAAAAAAAAAATTATTAAATACTTGCTTTCACCCACTATAGATAACTTTGTTAGGAGATGAATTAAAGTTCGGTTTAACCATGACCAATAATATGTTCAAAATAGCTTTTAAATAAAATAATTAAACTGGCGATTATTGTTATATTTAAGACAAAATTATGTTTCAAGTCTTTCACTTTATAATATGCCTTTGAGGATTTAAACTTTGATGTTAGTGGTCTAGTGATAAAACCACTCTTATTCTTTACCGGACAAATATATATATATGTCTTTATTTCTTTTTTAAATACAAATAGCAATGCTTTTTAAATTATTGTTATTTCATTTATAGTAGACTTAATTTCTAAATATTGAGAGAATACAAAGAGTTTATCAAACCAATACAAATTTTATGCCCACGTTGTGTAAAATTATTAACACATAATATCCATCAGATATGGAACTAAGTAATTTTAGTTTTCTAAATATAATTTACATGGGAAACTTTTTAGGACAAGCCCCCCTTAGTGCATCCATCAGGAATTTGAACCCGGACCTTCATGCTACCGATAAATCAGATAAGATGAGCATGACGTTTAGTCTACGTGACACCAATTCGGTCAAATAGAAGTCTTTATAAAAACAATTTTTCTTATATGGTCTATTTATGTTCTACAGTATGGTACAATCATTCAGTGGCAATTTACTTAAGTTCAGTTGCAATTCTATATAAAATTGGTAAATTCTATCGAAATATTCCAATTAGTTTTATCTTGAGTGCTGTAAGGGCTAAGTATGCAGCAGTGTTATTTGTAAATTAAATAGGACATGTTTGACTTAGCTATGTTAAATCAGGCAATCACACATGTTCATTAAACCTATATAAACAGGTTAACTTTTTTACTTTTTACTCTAAAACCATCACTGATTCCAGACTGTGGCAATTTTTTTTTTCAAGTCATATATTTTCCACCATCAGCTTGTTAGTCCTGTCTTAGTTTCATATTCCTTATAATCTCACTAAATACTAGAACAGGCAGAATATTCCATTCCCTGGTCGTTAATTCATCACTGTGAAAGAGTAAACACACATTTCACCAATGATAAATTTTTTGACCATGCCGGAAATCAAATCAGCGACCCTTAGCTCAGTAGACAGACATGATACCGACTAAGCTAAGGTGTCGGATTCAAACAAGAGAACTATTGAAATAACATAAACAATTAATTATTAAATACAAATATTATACTAGACGAGTAATAAAATATAATAACTGTGTTACATTTAACTTCATATGCTACATTCTTATAATAATTTTAAAGAAAACGTAAATTAAAAGATTAAAAATACAGTTTGAATGGCATTGAAACTGATAAAAATAATAAACGTAGCTCATTAAATACAGTATGAATTAAAGTTTATTTGAATACATATATTTTTCTAAAAATAATTGTTATTTGTGTGTACACGCGAACTAACTTCAAACAAACGAATTAATTCTCAAAATTATGATGTTATTTGAATTAGCTTAAATATAACTTAAAGAAGAATATTGATCACCTTGTCATATTTCTGAACAAATCCTTGAAAAATTTCCGAAATTTGTCCTGACGATTCACCTTTCAAAATCCCATTTATAAACGCCACTGCTTTTTGGTAAGAAGTTTTGATCTGAAACATAACAATAACAATTAATTTATCCATACAAATGTTTAGCTTATTGTAATTTCATATCTGTGCGTAGCTAATTATTTTACTTTATGAATCATAGTTTTCAAATACATAATAATTTCATAATGCATAATTTAAGATTTTAATACTGATAAAGAATTTAAAAAAAAATAGCTGTCTACGTTTAAAAATAAGTAGTTATATCTATCAAACTTATATTCCACATGAGATCTTGAAGACACTTATGCTTGTATTAAAATGGCCCTAGAGGATAGTACGTAAGTCCTAGGTTACCTGGACACAGTTAACATTTTCTTCAAAATTATTCATGCAGGTTTGGAACACATAGGAGAAATAGTACGGATACATGTTTTGAGTAGAATATTTATCACACAGGTTCGGGACAGAACACTCAGGAGAGTTGATATGAAGACAATTTTTGATCAAATAATTTATCCACACAGGCCTTATTTGAAATGGATTTCCTGTAAAAGCACTCGTACACCCCCTTTACCTTCTTCTAGGGGGGCATTTCCAGCTATTAGCTTCTGTTGATATATATTAAAATTTTAGTTTTATAACATAATATGCTAGATGTGGTTCATTAGTATTAATTATATATATATATACATCTTAATAATAACTTAATTAATTATTCTATGGAAATGGTTTTCAAACTCAGGGTCTCAACCCAGATGAGGGTCACAAGGATGTTACTGAGGGTCGTGGGAAGGTCTTGATTTTTTTTCCTCCATAACTAAGAAATATTAAAATTGCAAACATTTAATCCATCTTGAAGAATTACTGCAATACTAAGAATAACAACAGGGTTGAAACAAAGCTTTGATACCCTCCTGTACTCAAGGGTGGATACAGGGCCTGTTTTAGGGGAGAATTAGTTTTAATATGGGTCCTTCAATAATACATTTGTTTTTAATTTATATTACTTTTAATAACATTAATATATTGCTAATTTTTAACAATAATTTGATTAATAATTATAATAATAAAGAGAGAGAGAGGTCTCTTAAGAAAAAAAACAACAATTTTGATTGACAAATTTGTAATTTTATCACCAAACAAACCCCCATAAAACAAACAGTCACTGTCACAATTTACGTAATAAATATTATATATGTACTGTCCAAGCGTCTTAAATGTTTTAGTATTAATAGAAATAAAATATATTTTAATATAAATAATTGATTATCATAATAAACTTAATAATCTAATTACAGGAAATTTTAGTCTTAAACCACTTGCTTTTTTGCGTAAAATGCTAAGTTGAAAGATTTATTGATTAGGTCATGTAAAAGATAGGGCTATAGAGGAGCTAGTCAGTCATTATTTACAACACTAAGGTATTGGTTTCAAAAATTCTGCTTATTTTACGTGCAGAGGGGGTGAATATCTCCTATAGCCCCCCTAGATACGCCACTGCATATACTCAGAATTTTGGACCATGATCAAAGACAAGCCCAATCTCACTCGTGAAGTTGAAAAGGCTCTTACCTTTTCTAATAATTTAGCCTAACTCTATGAACGAGTATTTTAAGGTTTTGTAACGATCAAGGCTAAAGCAAGGTGTCATCTGGATCCTCGAAATGATTTTTACTGTCACCATACAAACTGCTAGACAACAAACTGCTCGACAAGCTATAACAAATTATTTGGAAGGCTGGGTGGGTCAAATGGCCGACACGACTTGGACCAACTGCTAGACAAGCTCAAGTATAGGAGTACAAAGTGATAGACAACCAAGCGGTCGACACGAGCTGGACCATGTGATAGACAAGCTCCCATATAAGAGTACAAAGTGATAGACAACCAAGCGGTCGACACGAGCTGGACCATGTGATAGACAAGCTCCCATATAAGAGTACAAAGTGATAGACAACCAAGCGGTCGACACGAGCTGGACCATGTGATAGACAAGCTCCCATATAAGAGGACAAAGTGATAGACAACCAAGCGGTCGACACGAGAGAACAAATCTGTAAAAAGACCAACTGCTAGACACCCAGAAACGACATGGACCAAGTGATCGACACGAGCTGGACCATGTGATAGACAAGCTCCCATATAAGAGGACAAAGTGATAGACAGCCAAGCGGTCGACACGAGAGTACAAATATCGAGATGAATCCAGTTAAGAATGGCTCAAGTGACAGACAAGTTATTTCAAAACTAACAAAACTATAAACATGGTAGTAGTGGTTGAAATAGCTGTTCTGGACCATTTTATCCCATAAGGTTAACATTTATCCACCACATTGAATGGGAGGGATCACTTTCTCCTCTAACCTATCCTAGCCTAAACAGGCTCTTAATTACACAAGAGTACCCTATGTTCTTGTATTTGTCGTTCTGCCCCTTGCAGCCCCCCTCCATCCCTTGAGTCTAGATTCCAGCCTCCATCACGTACTCTCCTCCCAGTCTTTATCCCCTTCTCTTACCATGCCCGCCAATCGCAATTCTACCCTCCTCCCAGTCTCCTACTCCCAGCCTTGATCTGCACAACTTTTAGTCCCCATCCTTTACTCTTACCTCCTTTAAGCCATACACCTCCTGTATCCATCCTGAGCAAGAGGTAGTCTGGCTCGATCAAGACAGTGTTGATCCCATCCAGCTCCAATCCATCCTCTTACCACCCACCCCGCTTACCAGCCGGTCCTTAAACCTTGACAGATTAAATCTTGTACCTTAAACGATGTATCCATCATCTTAACCACCCACTCATTGATACCTGATGGCTTAGATCTTGTACCTTAAATGGTATGTCCTTCCTGCTTACCACACATCCCTCATAATATTCTGAAACGGTTTGAAACAGTTGGAAATAATTATGCATCACGCTCCAACCGACACCTTAAACGTTGAGACCATTCATCGGGGTTCAATCGCAGTTGGTTGGACTGAAGGTGGATTTTCATATGTGGTTTTCCACTCTCACTCCACGAAAAATTGGATGCAGTTCCTCTAAATTCAACCTTACTCATCCCTAAACACATCAGCGTAGTTAGTATATAGGCGTATAACGCGAAAGTGTAATAATTCTCTTGTAGGTAAAACGTGGTGCTAAAAATTAAAAATATACATCCCTAAATATGCAGGCTGGATATTAAAATTATCCCTTTGAAAAACAATAAAAATCCTTTTTATTGTCACTTATTGCCGGTTACTAATTTTAAATGCTATTTTAAAACTGTGGTCAAATTTCAAGTTTGAATAAAGGCCATTAAGGAATTTTTACTCAATAGTTTTCAAATTTTTCTTCGTGAAAAAGCGGGTATAGTTTCTCTAAATTATACCGTTTTCATCTCTAATATATTAATATAAAAATAAGATATGGAGCAGCTTCACGGTTGTCACTAAAACTGTTTTTTTCTCTCTTACCTAATTTTGGCAATGAAGTAACATTTTCAATTGAAAATATTGTGTAAAACTTCTATTTGTAAGATTAAAAATTTACTGAAATTGTTTCTATCTCGCCTATAGCAATTATCGATACAAAATAAAGCTCTCCACAAGAATGAAACTGCATCATAATAGCCACTAGAATAGTCTTTTTTTTAGTCACTTACCGAACATTGTAATAAAGTGACATTTTCACTAAAAAATATGCTTTATATTTTGTCTGATTAAAAAGTTGTTAAAATTAATTATTTTTATCAGCAAAATTAATTAAATTATGTTAGTTTATGAGAAACAAACGTGAAAATAATAAACAATTAAAACTGCACTCTCTGGGTCACCAGGATGGGAAGATATTCTATTTAGGATCACGATCAAAAATTTGGGAAACGCTGAACTATGGCATTAGTAACTTGAAAGTTCATTTATGAACCCACAAAAATACGCAACCTATCCATATCTTGAGCTAGTTCTATCCAATCCACCTCATTACACTCTCTCTTTTTCAGGTCCATTCTAATGATATCCTCCCATCTGCTTCTAGGTCTTCCCAATGGTCTCTTCCCATTGGGTTTGCCAGTCAGAACCTTGAATACAGTTCTAGATTCTCCCATTCACACAGCATGTCCTCTTAACCAACGTAATTATTATTATTATTATTATTATTATTATTATTATTAGCACCGCGTCTTACTACCCTTTCGGGTTATACACACTTACGCTAAAGTGTAATGGTGGGGTGATTGTGAGATGAAATGAAAGTACCTACAGTTTAACGTGGAATCCGAACCACGGCGGAGGCCTGGCATTCCTCACATTCACAAGATGTCTTGTCAGAGGTGAAGGAAGCGTTTGGTAATCAGATAAATCTTTGCCGAGGATTGAACCCCGGACGCCAGCACAGAAGTCTGACACCTTACCCCTAGACCACCAGGTCACCTACCCAACGTAATCTTTGAGACTTGATTACCCTAATAATGTCTGGTGATGAGTACAGGAAATGTAGCTCATCATTATGTAGTCTCCTACATTCTTCATTATCTTAATGTCTTTTGTATAAAAATTTTTTAAGCCCTCTTTTTTTTTAGTTCTGAGTCTTACTGCCCATTCGGACTATACGCTTCTAATGTACTAACTACGTTAATTGCTTTAGGGAAGAGGAACTTAATATTTAGAGGAAGTGTACCCACATTTGCATTGAGGGGAGTGAAAGATTATTTTGTAAATAAAATATCCTCAGAACCTCTGGCCGACACTCGGACCTCGATCTCCCCATCATCGGCAGTCTAGTCAACTGTAAAAGTACCGCCCTGGATCATTCGGCCACGGAAGCGGGTCCTAAGCATTTTGTTTTTGAATACTATAAGTTCTTCACGCCATCTAAGAAATCATGTCTCACAAGTATAGAGGACAACTGGTAAAACTTTATTACTGTACACAAACCCGCCTCGGTGGCGTAGTCGGCTAACGCGCTTGTCGTGTTGAAGCTCGACTGCTGAGGACGGCAAGATCGAGGTTCGAATCTCGGTCGGGTGAACTGGAGGTGGTTTTTCCTAAATGGTTTTCCACTCTCCCTCCACACAAATGCGGGTTCACTTCCTCTAATTTAACCTTCCCAACTCCTTAATCTATTAGAGTAATTAGTACTTAAAGAGTATAACCCGAACGGGTAGTAAGACGCGGTGCTAAATATTATTATTATTATTATTACAGTACACAAAAATATATTTTTGTGATTTTTATTCGAAAAAATACATTCATAGCCTCAAAATTTAATAAATAGACGTGAATATTATTGATCAATGTACTGAAAAAAAATTTTCATATATTTTGTGTTGAATATAAAATTGAAACAAATATTATGTCAGCCTCTAAAAACAAATTGATAAATAAAACACGTTCCTTGTTGACTCTTTATGTATAAAGTTTGATTATATTTTATAGTTTATTTCAAAGTTATTAATGGTAAAATGGGGAAAGATAAGAAGAAAAATTATTTTTATTTCAATACAGTTATGAATAATGGTAAAAATTTAAATGATCGATCAAATAATAAGCGAAAACAGTTTTAATAACTGTTGTAATTTTGGTATAGTAATAATAATATTATTATTACTTATAACAAAAAAAAAACATAAGGGGTAGAAAATCACTTAAGCGATACACTTACCGTTTCTATAATCCATAAAATAGATTGGTGGACAGCCTTTCCCGATTCACCCATGATGTCCCACATTTCATTCACGATCCCCGGAACGAAATCTATGTGACGCCTGAAAATATATTAAATTATTTTACATAAATTGCAGAACTTTTAAAAGAGTTTTATTTAAAGATGGATTGAATATTATATTTCTTGAAACCTTGTCTTAAATTTCCTTTCGAATTATAATGCTCGTGTTTTTACAAAGTTAAATTAAAGGGAGATATTTTATGTTTAATTTAAAAGAAAAGATTGTTTAAAAATATTGGTGTCACTGACAAAGTATATTTGGTTTTTCATGTTTATTACTTCATAAACTTCAAAGAAAACACTTTTTTTTTTTTTACTAAACGAAATATATAAACACAATTTTGTCCTTTTTTTTTGTGATTTTTCTACCCTCTTAATAGTTTATACATGTTTATACAATATATCATGAAGCTATAAAATAAACTGGTTATAAAATAAATAATATTTATGTAATCAACATATTAAAATAAACAATATATAAGAGGTTTATTAGTGCACTTTAATTCAACACCAGGAGGCCCAACCACATGCATATACCTAGAAAGCCCATCAGCTGTCATATTGACCACTGTCTTCTCATAAACAATATGCTATTCGCACCAATTCTTTAAATATATATCTTAGAACATTGTAGAATACGTTTGGATAGTGGCTGGTGATCTAGTTCAATTAACATGAATCTATACAGGTTGTCCCAAAGTTACTGTGCAGTAAATACCATGTACCTCGTTGCAGTTCTTCCTATAACAGTTGTTGGAAATGTCTCGTCCGGGCCTGAAGACATATACGAACACAGCTCTACATATCATATCATATGAAGAGACGTGCAGACAAAGGTTTTAATGCCCTGGCGAGACATTTCCAACGCCTGCTATAGGAAGAACTGCAATTAGGTACTGAACGGGATACTTACTGAACAGTAAATTTTGGGACACCTGTATACGTTATACTGTAATCCCTAAAATATATATATCATTAAAAATAAAATATCATACTATATCATATATGGACGAATATAATTAAAGGACTTGAAATACTTAGGAGTCAGTAGTTGGAATACAATTTGTACGAATAGAACGGTTCCGCCACTAAGATTGCACATATGCTTGCTTATGTTTGATTATGAATATAATAATAATAATAATTTAAAATTGCCTGTTACATTTATTTCATACTATCGTTATATTTAACATCGCGTAAGGCTACTTAAGACAATAATAGGTTATGCTGAATTATACAAACAGTGCTAGGAATTTAAATAAAACGATAGTATAAGCATTGTTTATATATCAGGCATGTATAAGAAATAAATATACCTATACTAGAATAATTGCTCAAAAATCGGAAAATTGAAAAATGGCCAAGCCTCACAGACTCTAATTGCAGCTTTGTTTCAGGTGGAGTAATTGTCAACAGTTTTGTTTATCAAAGATGTTGTAGAAAACATGAACTGGCCATCTCCGAGAAGCAGCCCTTACAGACTCTTATAAGCTGACTATGTCAACGCCATACTTTGTAGAGTTACAGAACCCCACTGTTTCTGGGAGCTTCTGTTCAATTTCACATTTCTCAACACTTGGGTGAAGCGTGCTAAATAGCAGGAAATTCTTCTATTTTTTTTTCTCTGGTACACAGCCAACGCAATGTCCTTCTGAGCCTCAAGGGCAGTGGTATCGTACAACAAAGCTTTAGATGTCTTCACAGACCCTGAGATTTCTCTCTTTGAATAGCTTACTCGCCCTACAATGCTCGTTTATTTGCGTCCAGCCTCCGGGCCAGCTATAATATTGTAAAGAAAAGTACAATAGTAATATTTTGCTCTTTCTTGAGGTATGGTTGCATGAGCATCAGAATAACATTTTCGGCCAAGAATTTGTTTGCAGGATGCATCTAGTCTTTCCTGAGGAGATAATAATAGAATAATTCACTGATCACCGTGCTTCTACGAGTTCTGTTGCTGTTCCCACAACGCTGATTCAAAATAAACCGTCATAGCAGTATAAACAGATTTGTGAAAAATATCATTGTACATTCCTAGTAGTATTGCAATTCACTGTTTAGCACTATGCAGGGTATTTTATATTTGTCATTCTACACTTACTGACCCTGAACTTAGAGAGGTAAAATTGACCGCTCTTGGGTCTTTTAGGTAAAATGTTTCTTACAGAAAGTTATATTTATTTACGAGAGAAGTGATTTTTGTACAACGCGTAAAACCCTATTTTATGAAAAGCCACAATGCAACAATATGTTACCTCAAAAATTACAGATGTTACGAAACAATTAATTCTTAAAGCGATAAAAATGAACACGTCTGGTTTTCTAGTGTTAAGAGTTTTGGTTATTGAAGGCTTACTACGATTTAGCTTAGGGACTAACCCAACACTTAATTTCCAGAGTGTAAAAATGTAAGGAGAAATTTCCAAGGAATTTGTGTTTCACCTCTCACGGGAGAATGTTTTATTAAAATGTATAGTTGAGTAAATTTTATTTAGACACGACAATCAAATATTCATTTTAATGTGTAATGCCTTGAAATTTGTTATTGTATACATTATGATGCAAATATGCATCCATGCTTGTAAATCCAGTCATTATATATTTACGCTTCTCAGCCCTAACCAAATATTAAAATCAATTTTAAGTCTACCTGAAGAATTTATTTAATATATTTCACACAATATTTATAGTTTGAATATCCTTATTTTACTTCGACTCTTACTACATTTTAATTATGTTATTATTATTAGCACCGCGTCTTACTACCCGTTCGGGTTATACGCACTTACGCTAATGTGTAATGGAAGGGTGATTGTGAGATGAAATGGAGGACCTACAGTTTAACGTGGAATCCGAACCACGGTGGAGGCCTGGCATTCCTCACATTCACAAGATGTCTTGTCAGAGGTGAAGGAAGGGTTTGGTAATCAGATACATTTTTGCCGGGACCGAGGATTGAACCTCGGCCGCCAGCATAGAAGTCTGACACCTTACCCCCTAGACCGCCAGGTCACCATTTTAATTATGTTAATGGGGAAGGAATGAAAATATATATTTAGGGGAAATTTACTCTATATACATTTGTTTGGATTGAGAGTATTTATAAAAACATTTGTAGCGTGTCAACCAAATGGTTGAACAGCTACAAGAAAAATATTTAATATTTTTGGGATTTTATGCGAGACAGAAATTAAATCAGCCTATTTTAATTTAATCATTTAATCTGTTTCTAAAGTTAGATCTTCTGATCTACGGAAGTTACCTATCTTCTAACCTCCTAACACGTGGTTGATCAAATATATTGGCTTTTGATAATTACAGTGTTAAATATCAAAGAAGAAGGCTAATATTATTGTGTTTATGAACTGAAAGCTTTAACACTTCGCTATTCCTGGTGGATAATAATTCATAAACGGCAGTTCTACAGCCACGTGGTGTACACACACAAAATGTTAAAAAATATGTCTATATCCTTATTTCTCATAAAAAACAATAGTAGATATTAAATAAGTGAAATTAATACAGATATATTATGCTATAATATATTTATGAACAAGCTCACCCCAGCCAGATGTCTGCAGATATCATTCTTTTAAAAAACACGAGGTTTTCAACCATGGCCGATCCTGCACGTGCGCGCTGGTTGAACTCAGCTGGAGAAGAGAACGAAGGTCGAGATTCGACGCCTACACCTGTTACGCGCACAGAGATCCTGGTGGTCACTATAGAAACCTTGGACAGTGTTCATTTGTTTTTCTTTTCTCCCCACGTTTATTATCCTTTATTTCTGTCTGTTCTTACATTCTTATTTTCCATTTCTTTTTCGCCTTGTCCTAGCCAGGGTTGGTATATATATGGGCCGTCCAGAGATAGCTTTTCGTAGAATAATTCCACGACGAGTCGCGACTACAAGGAATATTCGCCGCCCGGCGCCGACACTATAGACCATGCAGACTGCGGCGTCAGATTCGTAGAAAGGTTCCACCGTGAGTCAAGACTACACGGAGTATTCGCCGTCACGAAGGACCATGGCGACTGCGGCGTCAGATTCGCTACCTTCAGCCGTGACAACGGGATAAGGGGTCGCCCTACTCAATTCACCGTGGACATGAACGACGCGTCCAGCTGTAATGGTATCCTGTCGCTGTGGCCAAGTCCTTCCTACTAGGACTTTGTAAAGTAATGTAACATATTCATCTTTCTTGTTATGTCTTTTTATTTTATGAGAAGCCTCGTTTGTTTTCTAGAAGAATAGTTTTGTTTAGTCATGTCTAACTTGAGCATAGAGGTTTGCTAAGATTATATATGTGTCACATGGCACTGTTCTTACATTAAAGCCTCTGGCTAAGAATGTTAGTTTTGAGACAAATGTTTGCCAAGATTATTTATGTGTCACATGGCACTGTTCTTACATTAAGAATGTTGGTATAGAGACTTAGTCTGAGTAACGAGTTCATTACTCTCTAGTTCCGAATTTAGTCATGACGTCCTAAACGTCATGAACATTAGTTTTTTATATTGGGGGCTACTACCAGGATGTCTGTTTACTTAAAAAACAAGTTTAGAACTTTATGTAACTGTATTTGAAAACTGTAAATTAACTGAGCATTGGCTTAATGGCTCTACCCAAGGAAATTGCCTTAAATTCATTGTGGGGTCCGCGCTAATTGTTCTATTTTTATGTTAGCCTATGATTAGGTTTTGATTTTGTATAGAGATTTATAGTTATCAATGTACTATATTATGCTGGCAGTACCATAGGGGAATAAGACCAGCAGTAGTACTTTTGTGACACCTGTTTCCTAGCCTCCAATCAGCTGGAGATATCAGCTGTGTATTCATCATGTTTTATGGATACCTATTAATAACAAAATCTACCAAGTGAGACTGTGTAAATGTTACATTCTTTATTCACTCTTTGCTATTTGTTCAATCTTGTGAAACCTGTATTTATGAGAATTTATCTTTGTTTACTATAATAAATATATGTGTTAAAATGACTCTGTGTTTCTATACATATATTAAATGAACCCTGTAGGGAATAATGGTTCACATTTTAGGTGTACTAGGTTGTTATTCAAATCCCGAACAAGATTATATAAAATTGAAATTCAAGCCACGTGCACTCTGATTTGATTAATGCCCATTGTTCAAATCCTGACTGGTTATAAGGGGTTTGATGGAGTCCATTCCATTCAAGATGTTTTTTTAAATCATAGACTAGGATTTGTAGATGACTAAAAATCATCAATCAAAACTCTACCAAACCTTTTAAAAAAGATGAAATTAGAATATATTTACTATACATAATATTATACATATATTTAATACTATAAAATATGTATTTTATTCAAAAAATCCACTTTATATTTATCAGTACCGTGCAAACACAATAAACCATATTTAAGGGCGGTTTTCTGCATTATTATTTGACACAAGCAAAAGTGGGTTTCCCCCTTTAAAATAACTTATGATTTTATTTTATTGTATTTAAGAAAAATGGCGAAACGGTTTCACTGGTATAAAATCGACTGTTTTTTTAAGTTTTTTTAGAGAAGGATACAGAAAACTGTACTACCGTGCGACGTCTGGTTCTAGCTCTGTTATCTTCCTAAGCTATGTGCTATACGTGGTGTGAGACGGACTAAACATAGGATAACATATCAATTTTTAGATTAGTTTGAAAGTTATTTTACCTACAGTAGCGGATTTAGGTTTGAGGACGCCCTAGGCCCGAGACGATATGGCGCCTTTTTTTTTTGTAACAGTATATATACTGTAGTGATATCTGTTTTTCGCGCCTCTGTTTTGGGCATCAATTATATTGCTTGTACATATTACAATTAAAAGATTTTATATTACTGCATACTTGTGATACTGATGTGATTTATTTGTTATAATGTGTTGGACTGTGAGCGAGATCATCCTCACTGCCTCACTTATACTTTATCACACACTTTTTCTCTGCTTTAAACATACGCACATTGGTTTATATATGACATACCCCTTGCCTTTCCCGCCCCTTTTCAACAGTGTAAAATCCAACTAATGGAAAGAGTCCTAGCGTCAGGTTTTGTGAAGTCTGGCTTCTTATTGGTATAGATAAATGGAGTCTTCTGCCAAATACTATGAAACTGTTCCCTTTAACAAGAAACAACGCAGTTGTTCTTTTACCAGAAAAGATGATATAAAAAATATACTTTAGGGGTGACATCCTTTTCACATATTTTCTGGGAAACGCATATTTCTTCATGGATGCATCTTAGAGGGATACTCTACCTATATTACTTTAAATAAAATTTACCTTCATCCATGCCTTTTTACATAATTTAGATTAATCCAAACCAATACGTTACAATATATATATATATAAACAAACATATATATATACATATATGTGTGTGTATAAAATAATGAAAATGATAACAATAATTATAAGATATCTAATTCAGGTATAAATTAAACATTTATTATTTTAACATAACAATTAAATATAGAATTAATAATAAATTGCTTGTAATTAAAATATAAATTATTTCAATTAAAATTTTTGGCGCCTTCAAAATTTGCCGCCCTAGGCCCGGGCCTTACGGGCCTAAGCCTAAATCCGCTACTGTTTACCTATTTAGTAACATATAAATGACTTACCTCAATGAAAACTCATCAATAACGTACGTAGCAAGCCCAACAATATCACGAACGTAAAATTCGTTTGCATTATAGGAATTATTTAAAAATAATTTAAATTCTTCAAAGTCATCTGCGATAACTTTCAACTCACTGGAACAAAAAGAAAACTAATAAAAAACCTTTAATAAAATGGAAAATAATACTTGTAACTTAAGGACCTCATGAAATTATTCACTCAACACAGGGGATATATAAACGATAACTAAGTCTTTACACAAAATTAAAGGCATGTTCCAAAAGTATGTTTAGCTTCCAAAATAAATTTTGGGATATAGTATTATTTTAGTTATATTGGATAGCCAAATGATTAATTTAGAATATACTCTCAACACATAAATATTTTATTATTCAGGCTTACATCCCAATGCTTTTTATCAGCAAGCTACTTTGACGAGAGGGTACAGGTACATACCCTTTATTAAGGACATATTTTTCTTAGAATCATTAGCTGATACATATCTGCCCTCGAGGGTTTCTTTTTAATTTTCCCCCAGGATAATGCGGGGGCTACATTTTCAGTGATCGTGGGCGGCCTTCAGCCCGTAGGCTGGCAGTTGGACCACACTGTCCTAGATTGATGTAGCCTAGACGGAGGGTGTGGGGAGCGGTCTAGGACAACTGGGCGCCGCCAACCGGACGCGGCCAACTGAGAGCCAAGACAACTGGGCGCTAAAATATCGCACATTTTTATTTTATTTTTTTAATTAACTTTTTTTATAGTATAATGCAATGTCATTTTTTAGAATATAAAAAATGCACAATTTTTTTCATATATTCTTCAATTAAAATTAAAAAGTGATGGTTAACTGAATAAAATTAACTTTTTTTTAACTAATCATATTTTTCAACGCAACGTCATATATTTTTCAATAAATATTCATTTTTGGAGTTGTTTAAAAAATCTTAGTAGAGGAAACTTAATTAATTAATATTTATGAGGTTAACCTAACCTAACATAACTTAACCTAACTATTGCAATGCATTAATACAAGACAAAGAACATTTAAATAAAATATGATGTTGCGCATAATAAGAGAGTGAATTTTTTGCTTTTACTCATAACTTTTTAATTAAAATGAAAAAGTGCATTGCATTATGCTAGAAAAAAGTGTGGTTTTTTTAAGAAAAAAAGTGGGGCTACTTTTGGCGCCCAGTTGTCTGGATCCATGTGGGAAGACGCTCTCGGACCTCCCTGCACACGTTGTTTGAGAATCTTAAGCAGTGTAACATTGTTATTATTATTAGCACCGCGTCTTACTACCCGTTCGGAGCAGTGAAACAGATTCCAACAAATAGTCACTGGGACACACAAACAATCCGAAATGTTTGTGTTAACAACCGATAAAAAGAACAATACACGGCTAACCCATGTAAATATGGCAGACGTGTACTTACTTACTATATGGAATTAGGAACTCGAAAGTTATTTGTCACACTTACAATAGTACGCCACCTATCCCTATCTTGAGCTAGTTCTATCCAGTCCACCTCATTACACCCTATTACTTTCAGGTACATTCTAATATTATCGTTCCATCTGCGTCTAGGTCTACCCAATGGTCTCTGCCGATTGGGTTTACCAGTCAATACCTTAATCATGATTTTTATTACTAAACTAAAAAATATCTCCTTAGCAAAGGTGGCAACTTCAGTGTTAGTATTATTATATATAATTGTTCTGCATTGTGTTAGTGATAATTTTGAAATAATTTTGCCTAGAGTCATTGAAAGCAGTCATGTAATATTTTATGCTTTTTCTGGTCATGTACAACATTAAAACATTGATATTACATTTGATTTGGTTCTTTATATTTTTTGTTAGTTATAATTTCGCTGCCGTTATACGATACTACTACTGTTCGTATTAAAACACTGCTTGGTTATCAGTTCACATATCACCCACTTTGGTGGCCACGTGATCTAAGGCGCTACACGCGCAATAGACTAGACTGACGAAATGTGTAGATCAGGGTTCGATCCCGTTCGGTTGTACTGAGGGTGGCTAAATCTAAATCCTTTCCCACTCTCCCTCAACGCAAATGTGAGTACACATCTTCTAAATTAAATTAAAACTTCCTAATCCCTAACAAATTAATTTATTTAGTACGTTTAAACATAACTTAAACGGATTGTAAAACGCGGTGTTTAAAATAATCGCATATATTACCTTATATCATCAAGAAAACGTTGAACAACTGGTTTGGCATCCAACCAAACATCATGAATGGCTTCATTAGTTTCTGAAGCCAGATATACTTTCCAATAATCAACAGATTCTAAAATACTGTTCCAGAGAGCTGAATACATTTCTTCAATACCTGACTGAAAACAAATTTAAAATGTGGAGAGTTAAAATGGGTTGGAACATCTAAATTACTAGTTACAGTTAGAACCTAGGTATTACTGATTTTTACGCTAAAGTCTGGATTTCAGTAATAAATAGCCTTACTTAGGTCCGTTTCCCCAAATATGGCTTTTAAATACCACCTCAGAAATATATTTTTAATAGTAGAATGACATATTTTTAAATGAACTGTACCCGTATGAGAATTTGAGCCCTGGACCTGGGCTCAATACCAGGGGTAAGGCCCCCCCCCCCTCCACTTTAGAACCTTTTACAACCAACCAAATTAAATTGTGTAAGTAAGTAAATCAACTCTACTATTCAGCTTTCATACGTAGTACCACAATTACAAAACTTACCAAAATAATGTAATTTTGCTTCTTTTCTCTGTGCATATTAAACTTGTAGATATTTGCGTCATAATTCAGTGAAAATTCGAGGCCATTCTCAAAACCAAATGAAAGATAGTGAGTTATTTCTTGGGACTTGTCCTAGCCCGTCATCGAGTTTAAAGCCATTTAAGTGTCGTTAATAAATCATGTAATGCTTTTTTTTAAATTACCCTTTTAGACCCTTCTTACCCCCACGTAACACCAAGTAGATATTTAGCTTGACCCCGTAGCTCCTCCAACCTGTCTTACGTAACTTTTCACATCAAAAGTGATGCCATTATTTCCTAGGGAGGGTATCGTGAGACTGAAAGATGGACTCAGATTTAATACTAATTAAAATCAGATATGTAGGTCCATGTTTACTAATGGTGAAAACATTAACAATAATATTATATTTAAAGTATAGGGTCTAAGCTACGTAACATTTTTATGTACCCATATTTCCCCCATGTAACACCATGTAAATATTAGAGACACCCCTCCCCCCTATCACCAGTGTTACGTGGTTTATGAATGACCACCTTACTCTGCCTGCTAAGCAAATATTTTCTTTCTGGTAAGTTCCTCTGGAGGAACACTAATGGGTTGGAGGGGCATACACTAATATTTAGAATGGATTTAATAGGTATTGTAATGTAAGGCCTGTAATTCATATTTTCTTTTCTTTCATATATTAAAAACAATATCGGTGAAATTTGGTTCCGGGAACCATTTAGGATTATCACCCCTCGGTAGGTCTACTCTTTTACTGGTCAACCAACGCCGGTTAACATACAGGATTATGGGAAGATAAGTTGTTGGTGTTGGTAGTCATGCATACAAATTAAAGTTAAAAGCTAAAGTCCTTGATCCGGTATGAACCTATTAATGATAATGATGAAGGGAGAAAGGTGGAGTGTGGAGGGGAGGAGTGGGTCAAGGTGGAGGGAGAGAGGTGGTGGGAGGAAAGGAGGCCGTGGAGAGGTTTATGCTCCAAACAGACCCAGCCAGTGGCTGGAAGCTGTTAATGATGATGATATTGTTTTTATGTTTCTTTGATCAAACTTAAAGTAAAATATACTTATATCTCACTAAACAACAAAAATGTAGCAGTCTTACCTTGACGGATTACCCTACAATCCCATCTTAAAGACCATTTCATAGTGGAACATTGAAAGGTATGCCTACTTCATTAGAGGGTAGAAGATGGTTGAATTTTGAATGTCTAATTAAAATGTTTTAAGCTAAGTCACTTATGTGAATTAAATTAAAATACATACTTTTACTTCATATTCTATTTCAGGACGCCATATTAGTTTTGATGTTACTAGATGAGAATGATTCAACCTAAGATAATAAGAGACATCCGAAATACTGTCATCCTCATAGTTTCTCCAAGCGTTGAACTTGGCGTTTCTGGCGTCAGGAATTATGCCATACATGTGAAAACTTTCGGTTGCGTCTGAAAATAAGTTGTGATTTTTAAAGGGTAAGAATTTGTACATACTCTTAAATGAAATGTGTCCAAAATAGTTTATTTTAAAACTTATTATATAACCTAGATAGTAGATTATATAATGCAGTAAAATTATTTCGTAAAATATCTTAAATAAATACATTTCAATCTGCATCAATGTCTAGCTTTAAAAGGAAGGTATTGATTACTTTACACACACAAATTTAAATGTGGGTTGGAATACAAATTAATAATTGTAACACACCATTAAACTTTAAAAAGTTTACTTATATTCCATAATACAAAATAAGATTTTGCAATCAGGTTTAGAATAGGAATTTAAACACAATACTAACTTCCATTGCTAAATATTTACAAACACTACTTAGATCTAAATTATATATTCTTAAGCATTTGTATTTTATAAATTTTTTGGTACACTTTTTAATACATTTTAAGAACAGGAAATATTTAGATGCCTTTATAAAAAATATATTTTTATTAAATATCTCTTTAATTTAATGAAATAACTCAAGCATAGGAATAAAAAATGTGAATTAAGTTTTTAAATAATACAATTAATTACGTGCTCAGGGCTTATTAAATATTTATTGGGTTTTATTAACGTTTTATGTAAAGCTAATAACTTTTTTTAAACAAATCCTGGGAACTCGTGGCTCGGTATGAGCTGCAATATT
Source organism: Timema douglasi (assembly GCA_901482245.1). NCBI lineage: Eukaryota > Metazoa > Arthropoda > Insecta > Phasmatodea > Timematidae > Timema > Timema douglasi. Next base: position 139,964 of record CABEEJ010000994.1, on the reverse strand, counting down.
AAAATAACTATATTGGTTCAGTCAATATTAGAAAAAATGCCTAATGCATCAATATATTAACCAAATAAGATTAAGTTGGTCATGTTGTTGATTCAAATGACTGTGTTTTTAATATTTTTAATTAATATGCCTAGCGGCAAGGATATAAATGACTTATTTTAAGAATTATATACCTGGAGGGGGAAGCTTGTCATATTTGTAAAACCATCCCTGGTAAATTCAACCAAGATTCAAACTTAAACCTTCCTATCACATGCAGTCCAGTATTCTGTGAGCTTGACACTTCAAACCATATGACCAATGTTTCAGGTACTATCAACTCTTATTTTATATTTCTATAAGAACCTTGATGTTGTTTATCAAATATGAAATATTTACTTGATCAACGAAAATTATACTCTGAGATCGATGGGATGTGACTTTTTGGGCATCATGTATTTTTTTTTCACTACGTCTTCCTTCCCATCCAGGATATGCTAAAGATACGATAGTGAGTTAGGAAGGTGGAAGATACAATTTAATGGAAATGTATCCTGATTTGCGTGGAGTTGGAGAGGGAAACAATTGAGGAAAAACACCTTTAGTAAACCCAGCTTGAATTTGAGCCCCGACATACTCGTCACCCAGACTAAATGAGCCTGACAGCTGGTCCACATGCCCACCTATGCGGGCACCCTAAATATTGCTAAACAAATCATGCTAGTAGCTATTTTATTTGAAATAATTTCTTGTTACCTGGGGTAAAGTTCACAGTGCCTACGATCAGTTTTTCTTCTATGTTGATAAAAAAGATGCTGGTAGAATCAAGATCACTGGTTCCATTTCTGACAGCGCCAGTGATTGTGTATAATGGGCTTTTACCTTCATATTTGCCTTTCAAAAAAGAATGTTCTCTTTGTGTTATTTTCTGAAAATAGAACAGTCAACGTTAAACTAGAACATATATTTGGTTTTTAAAAACACACATTTATGAAGGTATATAAATAAGTAGTAAATTAAGTTTTGATTGTATAAGTAAATAAAATCAATTAACAAAATTAGTGGCTGAAGAAAACAAAGATACAAAGGTAGATGATAGCTACCTGATATAACAATAATACATTCTTATGTTGAGAAAATTCAATTAATCACTAAGCAATCGAATTTCAACAAGAGTGGATGTTGACCTCGATGATATTGAGAAAAGTGCTCGCTTCAGGACCTGATGTTCGTGAGTACACACCCACCCGAGGTCAATGGATTTTTCTTGGGCAGTGAAAATCTACGGCGCAACCTCCTTAGAATATGAATTATAGCCTTTGATCCCATGTCGATTGAGGCATTTAAAATAACCTTGGAATTTGAGGGGACTGAATTGTATCCACACGGAATGGTGACAATTCTGACAATTTTTTAATAAAATGCTTTTGTGAAAATCATGAATTGTATCCATCTGAATTATATCCACAAAAACTGGAATTGTACTCACTCAGAATTTCATCAATTTCAACTGTTTTGTAATAAACTTCTTTTGTAAAAATCCTTAATTGTATCCACCTGAATTATATCCACAAAAACTGGAATTGTTTTCACTCAGAATGGTATCCATTCTGACAGTTTTGTAATAAGCTGCTTTTGTGAAAAACCTTAATTGTGTCCACCTGAATCATATCCACAAAAACTGGAATTGTATCCAATCAGAAAGGTATCCATTCCGATGGTTTTGTAATAAACTGCTTTTGTGAAAATCCTAAATTGTATCCACCTGAATTATATCCAGAAAAACCTGAATTGTATCCACTTGGAATGGTATCCATTCGGAGAGTTTTGAAATATACGCCTTTAAGAAAAAACCTGAATCATATCCACAAATGGCCGACTTGAGGTTTAACAGAAGGAACGTTTAACGTAAAAGTTTTGTCACACTTTTTGGTAGAGGGCAGCAGTATGGAATATTCTTAACTTACTACTTGTATGCTAGAGTGCAGCCAAATCAGCATGTTAATTCAATCAAATCATTTAAATAAGTTTAAGTAATTATTTGAAATTCGTAGACTCCTCTAAGGCTTTCAAGATTACATAGAATAATAAAAAGTATAGCGTTCTAAATTATTTCTGATTTCCAATTAAACATATTGCTATAATTAGTTTAACATGCATTGTAGGATAGGGGATGTGGAACAGAGGATATTCGTACTCTATATCAGACAGTCCTGCTCGATTAAACACTTTAGGCCAGGGGAACAGAAATTAAACGTATGGACATTAGGAGCACTTTTTATCAAATATAAGTACATTTTTGACAGTGTTTGGATCGTTTTCTCTGGTTCGATTTTGGATTGTATGGTAGTCTCTGGTTTTATCTGTTTGTCCTTGCGGCTTTTATTAATCTTTTCTTTTCTTTGAAATTACTATTATATGCTTCAATTTTATCATCTAGCTCATCGATGAATTTTTGGAATTTTGCATTTATTTTCTGATTAGTTGTAGCTGGTTCATTATTGATTTGATCACTTTTACCTTACATCGCTCACGCTGCTTATTTAAATTCTGATATTTTACTGTTTTTTTTAATAGATATTGACAATATTTATATGATTATTGTCACTGTTCACCATAGTTTCTATTTTTATCCCTTGAAGATGCTTCACAAATTCATTTGTAATCAAATCGATATAGGTGAATTTAAACTAAGTTTTTATTAGTGCTCTAATTCTTTTTTCAAGTGGGTTGTAAAAGTATTTTCTTAAACATGAAGTATTCATTCTTTTTAAAAATTGTAGTGCATAATAGAACATTAATTTTCAACCTTATTTAACCTGTAAGAATTTTATTTCATGTCAAAATATTTTAGAGCATGTATTTACGTCTATAATTTTAAAAAGACAAATCATTTATTTTATTTGCCAACAGACTTCCGCCACTAAGTTAAAAAAAATGAATATTGAAAATATAGCTTTAATTTATTCAAATCTAGTGAGAATTTAGATACTTTTGATGAATTCTGGCAATAATTTTATTAATGTGAATTGGCAGCACTATTTTGCTCACGTCCTATGCTCAGTGAGCTCTAGTGATGGGAAGAATTGAGTAAAAGTAGTCGACTACACCTTTTGTGTATCGTATATGGTTGTACTCGATTCTTACAGAAATACTCAAGTAAAAATAGTTGGGCCCTGTTCTTCTTTTAGTTGCTCCTTTTCTTTATCTTCAGATATAATACACAATATTGGTTGGTATGTTTAGCGTGTTATTTTAATAGAAAATATGTTTACCATACAGTTCATTTTTCAGTCATACTTTTATCTGCGCACGATTTAGAACGACATTCAATCCCCATTCGACATTTTATCTATAATACATTTATGAACATATCAGGAATAGAACGCAGGACACCTATCCTGGTTGGCACACGCACTACCAACTGTGATATTGTTGAATTTATGCTAGGAGAAGCACCGATGCAAGCGAATCACCTATCACTTAGAAAAATAAACGATTGCTAGTACATATTTAAATAAGTTATACTTGATGAAGGATAGGGAAGGAAAATGCATCACAAAAATATATAAGTATAACAAATAAGTTTATTAAATAGCAAACAAAAAGATATAGGATTACATATGAATGACAAGATTGTAAGTCAATTAATTAACAATAACTGTATTCCGTTATCAAGGTAGAAAAGCATAGGTTGGACGAATAGGTAATATTACTTTGTACACAAGGAACCGACAGTAGTTAGATTGAACATTTTGTTTAGTTAAATAACTCTAGAAATAGGAATATTAGTTTGAATAATTTGTCACAACTTGGCAACAGTAAATAAGGGTAATTAAGTTTTTGGTAATATAAAAAAGGACACTCTAGCCAGGCTAATACCAGACTGAGAGGTCTAATCATGAAAAATAGTGAGATCATAGAAAATAGAAACATAGCATAAAATCCTATATAGTTAGAGTTACTAAGAAGAATATTATTTAAGCTAGTTAGCTTGTATTAACTTTCATGGAGAGTTATGAAAAACCAAAGAATAACATCCTACAAGAGGAACTTTCATTTTATAAATAATAGATGGCTAACAATAAGGCATCTACACAGTATTTCTCTTATGGCCAGTCATTTCCTAATGAGTAATGCCAGAGCAATCAATAGTAAATTTATACATACACCCATTACTAGGGCATACAATAGCTAATACAAAATATTTTTGAACACTTAGATAAATATGGCGCCTGAAGGGACCGAAATAAAGAATTATCCTCGCGGGCCACTACTTCAAAATAGAAGTGCTCCCACAGGTTGCGCACTGCAAATAGCTACACAAACAAGGATGAAAGCGTGACTGTAACCAATCACTGACCTAACTAGGGCAAAGAAGAAAATGTTATATAATCTGATTGTTGCCATAAAGAGATTTTAAATGAGATTATACCCTTTAGGGTGTCATAAAAATATAACAATGTCTTAAAAACTTAGAAAAGGAAATCAAATACACGGACTTAGTATACTCAACCAAAACCAAAAGATAAAAACAACTTAAGTAACGGTAGGGAGTTCGAAGTTGTTGTTTTTTTGCTAGATGTCGAATTGAAGGTGTGTACATGATAATAATGAGTTAACTATATTTGTATAGTGGAGTTGATAGCTTTGTACACATGTAACATCATAAAGAACAGAATACTTTTGATATAAATCAATTAAGAATCTAGTAGCCGAAGCTATTATTATTTATGCTTTTTAGTGAGGAATTCCCCATTTAGATATCACATTATGAAAATTGAAAAATGACACCTGGACACGGGTTCCGGGTTCGATTCCCGTGTCCAAGTGTAATTTTTCAATTTTCAGAATTTAGATCAATAAGTTTAACTGTATTAGCCTTGTTCCATTCCATGATCACAAAATTATGCAAGCCCCGATTTTAGAAGTTAAGCTAATCTGAAAATAAAACACATGCTTCAACCAAGGTTAGATATTAATTCAACTTGTTTAATCAAGCAGGACTGGCTAGTATAGGGCACGAATACCCTCTGCAGCACATCCCTTACACTACAATACATGTTAATTAAAATAAAAAATAATTACACTAATGTGTTTAATTGAATTACAGAAATAATTTAGAACGCTATGCTTTTTAATATTCTATTTAATGTTAACAGCCTTATAGGAGTCTACAAATTTCAAACAATTATTTAAATAATTTTATTGAATTAACATACTGATTTGGCTGCACTCTAGTATACAGTTAGTAAGTTAAGAAAATTCCATACTGCTGCCCTCTACAAGAAGTGTGACAAAGCTTTTGCGTTAAACGTTCCCTTTGTTAAACTTCAAGTCGGCCATTTGTGGGTATGATTCAGGTTTTTTCTTGAATTATATTTCAAAACTGTCTGAATGGATACCATTCTGAGTGGATACATTTCCAGTTTTTGTGGATTAAATTCAGGTGGATACAATTCAGGATTTTCACAAAAGCATTTTATTACAAAACTGTTAGAATGAATACCATTCCTAGTGGATATTATTCAGCTCTCCCACATTAAATATCTCAAATAAAATTTTTAAATAATAATAATAAGAGAGGAAAACCAACTGCTTGATCTGGAGTTAATCAGAAGCCAAATGGACTAAGGAACAGTTACAAATCTTTGTCTGGAATGTCTTTATAGGATTCAGCCCAATGGTTCTCAATTTTTTTGCTCACTGCACACTATTATTTTTGCTGTGCGACCTCACGACACACTGAACATACAAGTTGGTTACACCAATTTGGACATGCGCAGAAAGACTTGTCTCAGTTGAGTGTGTGTGTGTGTGTGTGTGTTTTTTTGCCCTATATTCAACAACAAATTGAACCTTTTATGGAAGAAACTACAAGTTTCTCATTAATTACTCAACTCTTTGACTGTACAAGATTATACTATCTGAAAATTTATATATTAAAGCTTTGGAACATTTTTTTCTAATTTATTAAAAACATTAATATCAAATATAACTAATTTTAATTAGTTTATTGTCAACAATATCATAACGGAGAGAATTTCGTGTTACACCTAGTTAATTTCGTGGTAAACCCGTTGAGAACTATTGATTCAGACCATGACTGACGAAACTATAGCACACGAGAATATGTTCTTGAGCTGCTGCTTATCAACATATATTTTTGGCTCAACCGGCTTTACTTTATTTTGAATTCTAAGCTTAGGCGGCCATCCATTTACTTTTCAATATGTCTTATATGTTTCCATCAACTCATATGTATGTAGGATACCAATTGGACTGATAATTTATTAATTAATTAGGCCATATATTGGCACCAAATATATTCATAAATGTTGAGATACCCTAATATTACTATACATACTTATTTCTTGCTATATTAGATTTTTTATCGATTTAAAAATGAGCCACAATAAGGACATGGTAGTAGAATATATTAAATTATGTGTCATTAGCATTAAATATAGAGCTTTGAGAAAACTTCTGCTAGCTTAGTAGACATCTTCAGCCTTCATTAAATTATATACTCAATCATGTGCGAGTGAGCGTTTATGTACATATATTAGATTTATTCAATTAAATTACCTCGATTTCAATTTCTTTGATGACCGTGTTTAGAAAGGCATTTGTTTCTCCTTTTTGCAAAGGAAGATACGTCCTCTTATACTGGGCTACATTGTTACTCTTGTACAGCCCATTGCCTGCGTGAATATCTCCAAAAACTTTCAAATCTAATCTGAAATAACCATACAAGAGTCTCAGATATCATTGATATTCCTGTGATATATCTCTCCCTTTTTTCTCTCTCTACCAAATACATACATACATACATACATGCATATATAAATGCATATATACATGCATATATACATGCATACATACATACATGCATACATGGATACATAAATACAGGAATACATGCGTACATACATACATAAATACATGGATACATAGATACAGGTATACATGCATACATAGATACAGGTATACATGCATACATAGATACAGGTATACATGCATACATACATACATACATGCATACATGCATACATACATGCATACATGCATACATACATACATGCATACATACATACATGCATGCATATATATACATTCATACATATTTACACACATAAATACATATATACACATAAATACATATATACACATACATACATATATACACACATACATACATACATACACACACATACATACATACACACATTACATATATACATACATATATACATACATACATACATACATACATACATACATACATACATACATACATACATACATACATACATAAATGCATACATAAATGCATACATACATACATACATACATACATACATATACACACATACATACATTCATACACACAAACGTGTATATATATATATATATATATATATAGTTCATTCCTCAATCACTGATAGAAACATGTGAGGGGAGCTAATTATTCACTAGATAGTTTGCAATAAATTTAAATAGCTCACACCCCAATTAGAAGAAATATTTACAACGTTCACTCCCAATGTACTGAGAGCGACATGGTACGAGAGCTAACTATTCCCTGTTCTTACCTAGTTGCTGGGTGATTACCCAGCAGCTCATAGTCATATTGTTTGAAGTGGTTCTGGGAATTGTCTAGAAGCTTCCCTGAGAGTCTTAATTTCTTGTTGTTTTCTGTTGAATATACAACCTCAGAAGCTATGTCAACGAATTCCTTGTCTCCACTCAGGTAATTAGCATTAAACGTTACATCCTAGAAGCACAATTATACCAGTATATAAATAAATATCTACTTTGAATATTACAGTATCATAATTTATGTAAATATTTTGAGAATTATAATTTTAAAACAATAAATTATTATTATTATTAGCACCACATCTTACTACCCGTTCGGGTTACACGCACTTACTCTAATGTGTAGTGGTAGGGTGATTGTGAGATGAAATGGAGGACCTACAGTTTAACGTGGAATCCGAACCACGGTGGAGGCCTGGCATTCCTCACATTCACAAGATGTCTTGTCAGAGGTGAAGGAAGGGTTTAGTAATCAGATAAATCTGTGCCAGGACCGAGGATTGAACCCCGGCCGCCAGCACAGAAGTCTGACACCTTACCCCTAGACCGCCAGGTCACCTAAAACAATAAACGTTGGCCGTGAGGAATAAGACGTTATTCTATTTTTTTTCTTGTTTGCTGGTGACGGGGAGTCACTGGTTTGTATTCTTGTTGGGTGTATTAAGGTGTTATTCTATCAATTATATCTCACTCCCCTACAAGCCAATTTGGGTACATTTTATCTCATCCTCATACCTATTCCATTGGTAAAATGAAGGACGCAGGTCAAAAAAAAAACTTTTATTTTAAATATTGGTATTATATAATTTTGTCGCCACGTTTTGATATCTGAACTAATTAAGTTAATGTGCTATGGATGAAGAAGGTTGAATTTAGAGGTAACGTACCCAAATTTTCATGGAGGGAGAGCGGAAAACCATTTATGGAAAGCACACTCATTTCACCCGTCTGGGACTTGAAGCCTGATCTCCCCATCACCTGCTGTCTAGTATATTTCTAGAATGATGCCTTGGACCAATCGACCACTGTAGTGGGTAATATAAACTAATTAAGAATATGTATAATATTTAAGATTTTAGAAATGTTAAGCAAATTGTATGCTACTTAACTCTCACTACCACATTTAATTTAAGGTTTTTTAAATTAGATTCTCTTAAATATGTCATTTTTATGTAACAACGATCCATAGTTTATTTATGGGCTATCTTCTAATATTAGCAACTATATTTAATTTAATTATTTAAATATGGGTTTATTTTCTCCTTAAATTAAAGATACCACATCTAATAAACACAGCTGAAAAGAAATTTTAATTTCATGTTCTTTATCATCATATTACTTACCCTCTTGAAAGAAGGATGTTTTATGCTTAATACAGCATGCTGTTTGTTGGGATATAAACTGATTCTTTTCCAGTCTATCGAAGCACCAATTGATTTCTTGGTCACATTTTTTTTGTCCCACTGGATTGCTATTTCCGAAGAGAGCGAGTTGTTCAATATCTGGTAATAACCTTTCATTGAAAAGTCTCTTCTAGGATATGCCATATCTAGTTCAATATGTTGTTCCCTTTTCTCTTTCTGAAAGAAAATACAGTTTTACATTTAAGTTTGTAATTATGCCTGTTATCCTGGTGTTTAACGTGCTTAGTAAAATACAAATAAGATCGTGTTTAGAGTGATGTCATTCATACTTATTTAGACATAAAACATACATACTTGTCATTCCTTTCTCACTAAATAGGGTATATCAACAAACAAACTTTTTTTTACAGTTATGCCATTCTTACTCAATTGGGCAAATCAACATAAAGACTTGTTTAAATTAATTCCATTCATACTAAATAGGGCATATAAACACTTAAAATTGTTAACAGCCATGCCATTCTTATTCAATTGGGTAAAACCACACCAAAACTTGTTTACAGTCATTCTATGCATACTAAATAGGTCATATCAACATACAAAATGTATGCCTTTCCTACTAAATTGATTATATCAACATACAAACTTATTCACAGCTATGCCATTCCTCCATAGTTGTTCAAAGCAACATAAACACTTGTTTACTGACATTATTTTCTACTTAATTTGCTATATCATTTTATAAACCCATTTAGAGTCATGTAATTCCTATTTAATTGGCAATATCAATTTACAACTCGTTTACAATATCGTTATTCCCACTTAATTGGCTATATTAGCTTACAAATTTGATTACGATCATGCCATTCCTACTTTGTTTACCATATCAAAATAACAACTTGTCTACAGTCATGCATTTCCTACTCAGCTATCCAAATAAATATGTAAACTCATTTATAGTCATATCAACTTAAAAAGGCGTTTACAGTCATGTTATTCTTATTTAAGTGCAGCCGTAACTATAAACAAATTGATTTAAATTTTTGTCAAACCTACTTAATTGGTCACATCAACCTACAAACTTATTTAAAGTCATGTTAAACCCACTTATGAATGGTAATGTATATACACAAACCTGTTTACAGCCGTATCAACACTACTTAAGTAAAGCCATGCCAAAGTACATACTTATGATAAGTAGTGAAAGCTGCAAGTACTATACACTCAAACACCAAGATTTAGTTTCTTAGGATGTCCCAATTTCTGTTGTAGCAAATTATTTAAAAATTGATGATAAATACACTTTTTTTTATCTTACCTACTTACCCCAGTCAATACCTTGAACACGAGTCTAGATTCTTCCATTCACGCTGCATGTCCTGCCCACTGTAATCTGGAAATTTTATCACCCTAACAATATCTTGTGATTAGTACAGGATAATTAACTCATCATTATGTAACCTTCCATAATAAACTTTTTTTTAAATACCCTCGATTTATTTTCGTCACGTAAGGTGAGATAACATGTTTCACAAACATAAAGAACAACTGTGAAAACTATTGTTTTATGTATTCTGAGTTTTACATTACTAATACTAATATTACTTTACACGACAAAATAAATGTAGGTGTTTGAAAACATGGTGCTTAGAAAGAGAATGGGTCCAAATGGATGTAGACACTGGTGATTGGAAGATATTACATAAGGATGAGTTTGATATCATGTTTTCTTCACAATACATTGTCAGGATGGTCAAATCTCGCAGATCACGGTAAGCAGGACATGCAGCGCAAATGAGAGAATCTAGAACCGTGTTCAGGATATTGACTGGCAAACCAAATGGGAAGAGATCATTGGGAAGACCTAAACGAGGATAGGAGGATAACATTAGGATGGAACTGACAGGGGTAGGGTTTAATGAGGGGGACTGGGTAGAGCAAGCTCAAGTTAGGGATAAGTGGCGTACTTATGTAAGTGCAGCAATGAATCAAGTTCTTAATGCTATTTAGTAATTAATACTAGTATTACAATAAAATGTTATCAATGTTTACCGTAAAAAGTTTTGTTCTCTAAATGTGCCTTATTACCAGATTCCTACTGTGTTGTTTGACATTAGTGTATTTGAACCCAAGTCATTCAAACGTGGATAGACATCATCTTATGCTCAGAGCCTTCTCGATCATGTCAACGATCAAGGTTAATATGACTTACATTAATTGATGCTTTTATAAACACATGCAAACAATCTGATTATTGACTTACCGTTGTTTTATTGTTTATAACGACGTTATATGTTGCCCACACATGTGGGGCTAGTTCCCAATGCGATTTCTGTCTAAACTCGTGGTCAAGGAAATCGTAATTAGTTTTTAAAGTCACAGTTCTGTTTGTGTGTGTACCTAAACATAAACCCAGAGAAAACAGAAATATATTTTAAATTTATAATCAATAAATTAGATATATAACAAGTTAAAACAAACAGAAGAAGTGATATATCTTTGTAAATTTTAATCCACTTCTTTCGATGATTTATTTGAAATTCATATAAAACACTTCTCAAATATCTTCCACAAGACTATGTTTATGGAAAATAATACAGAATAATATTACACTTATCATGATTTATAGAAAATCTTTTTTTCTCCGTGTCTTACTAATTGTTTGGTTTACACGCTTATAACTACTCGTACATAAATTAAATAGTGACAAGTAATTACATAATTAAGAGTAACTTTACATACATTTGTGTAGAGAAAGATTGGAGAACCTTTTAGGATAAACAACCCTCAATGAAATCCGACCGAGGTTCAAACCCAAACCTCCTAGTCACAAAATTCAGACAATATTAGCTTGTCATTTAATGCACATGCCCAACAGTAAGGATAATTGGTTTTTATATTAAACCAAATTATTAAAAAACGTTTACTTACTTTTTAATAGAAAATGACTTATTGTAACAGATACTTTTATTGGTTCATTAGCCGCTTACAATGAATTGTTGGACAGCATACCATTCCCTCTACCAGCACATCAGTGAGTACGTGGACCAAACATCATGTTCGTCTAGTCTGGTTTGCCAATGACGGGGAGGTCATGGTTTGAACCCTGTCGGTGCTTACTGAGGGTGTTATTTCATAAATAGTTTCCTCATATTCCCCCATGCAGATTCAGGTTAATATTTCCTATGAATATGTTTACTCCTAATCCCTACCCCACTAGTGTTATTTAATGAGATGGTTCGTAAGATGCCGTGCATTGAAATCACTAAAACACCTCTTTCAGTCCAAATAGTTTGATATACAATTTCGCGCTAATCCCTAAAATGCTAATATATTTGCATTAATTTCAATCATTGTATAAAAGCATTAGTTCACATATGTATCTTGGTGTAATAACAATTAATATGTCATGCATTATTTTGATTAAATTGGTTACGAGTCCACCACAAAATTTTTATTAGTAAGTACAATATTAAGATACGAATATAAAATATACTCTTTCCGGTGGTTTAATGGTCTAAGGCGTCACTCTAGCAATAGACTGAACTACCCGAGAGAGGGAGCTAGGATTTTGAATCTTGGTTGGCTGGTTTTTACTAAATGGTTTTCCACTTTACTACCAAGAATATTCTGGTACGCTTCCTCTAAATTCAACCTTCATCATTCTTAAAACATTAACGTAATTAAGAAATATACGTGCAGCTCTAACGAGAAGGAAGAGTCGTTGATAAAAAAAATAAAGCCACATTTGAGCCAATTGACCAAAGGTTTGCTCATTTAAGATTGACCCTTAAAAAGGAAAGCTTATTTTCCTTAGACCTATCTTATTTATTTGAATAGATCAAATAAATGAATTATTATTACACTCAAAATATTTGAAAAACACAACAAATCATATCGAACTTATTATAAATATACAAATGACATTACAAGATACGGTGAAGAGCGAATTTCAAGTGAAAAGATTTCTTTAAAATATATTAACAAATTGGCATAGTACACACTCTTTGATTTAGCTCTTAAAATTTGTTATTTATACTGAAATATCTTATGAGTATGACACACCACTGGTTGGGATATTTACTAACAATAAGTATATTAAGGGCCAGTTTCATAGTCAGATTTAGTACGCCTCAAGTGCGGCGCTACACTAAGTACATGACGACACCTACCTAAACCAGAATGGAATGGGCCGTTCTCACATAGGAAACTGGCCCATTCCATTCTGGTTTAGGTAGGTGTCGTCATGAGCTTAGTGTAGCGCCGCACTTGAGGCGTACTAAATTTGACTATGAAACTGGCCCTAAGACTTATTTACACCAATCGTACAAATTGAAATCCTCGCCTGTATTTGAACATACCTGTCAAAGTGATGTCTTTGCCAGTCTCTCTTGTTTTTACCAATACTTCTCCTGTTAAATTGAATATCGTGATATTATGAAGGTTGAACAACTGTGCGTGTTTTTTGTCCTGAAATCCGTAAAGTAATGGCATTGAATACAGAAAATAACAAGCAATATGAAAACTTTTAAAATACTGGGTGTAATATTAGGATTAGATTTAAATAATGTATGTTAAAAAAAATGACACATTGAAAAGTAAATCTAAAGCGAGACATTTGGCCTAACTCCCCAATGCTCTATCTGATACATCCTGGATCAAAAGTCACACATCACTCAAAGCTTAGGGTGGAGACTATAACGCGCGTGCTAGATTGTCAGCTATTTAGTATATATATTATTATTATTATTATTATTAGCACCGCGTCTTACTACCCGTTCGGGTTATACGCACTTACGCTAATGTGTAATGGTAGGGTGATTATGAGAAGAAATGGAGGACCTACAGTTTAACGTGGAATCTGAACCACGGTGGAGGCCTGGCATTCCCCACATTCACAAGATGTCTTGTCAGAGGTGAAGGAAGGGTTTGGTAATCAGATAAATCTGTGCCGGGACCGAGGATTGAACCCCGGCTGCCAGCACAGAAGTCTGACACCTTACCCCTAGACCACCAGGTCACCCTTTAGTATCTATTGAAACACAGCAACAATTAATAAAAGTTGGTTTTTATTATGCCAGGTGTATCAGTTTAATTTGTACAGGACTGAGTTTAAACCGAGTATATTTAAATTAATATTGCCTACGTTTGACTTCCATTTACATAATTTAATTTTAATTAATAATTAATTAAAAAAAAAAAACAGTCCTTCCTAACAAGTGTTTTGATAAGAGCTGATGACATTTACCTTGTCAATGTAATAAAACAATACTTAAAGAAACAATGTCGTTTATTAAATACACATTTTTCATTTAACTAATAAATTCTTTATAGCACCACGTCTTACTACCAGTTCAGATTATACACATGTGAACCAACTGCCCAGCCTCAGTACGCCGGACCAGGATTTGAGCCCTGATGTGCCTGTCATCGGAAGTCTAGTCTCCCACAAGAGTGACACCTTAGACCATGCGGCCACCAAAGAATTTAATGTATATGTTAAGTTTAGTTTCATAAGAGATACTCGCCAAATAAATGTTATTTATTACACAAGCCTATTTATTTTATGTAATTTCTCTAGTTCTGTGGATTTTTTTGGCACCTTTGACTAGGAGAGATAATAGTATATACAGTAGCCCCATGGCTTCTTTAGTGCTGACTGACAGCTCACAGCTGAATTTTGACCGTCAGAAGTGACAGCTGCTAAACACATGTTTTTGCAGATGATATGGCTCAGCGTAAGGATATATAATTTGGTCTGGTAACTTTTCAAAGCTGTCAGCTGTCAGTCAGCACCAAAGAGGCCACGGGGCTACTGTAGTTCGTTTGCCTGTGTGAGTAGACTCTTAGCCTCACTGGTGGCTTAGACCATTTCCCAGGGTACCCCTATGGAGTTTGTCTATACATTGTACCCGCAATGAGACGATGTGATGATCTTAAGTCTAAGGCCTAATTAACAATAATTTGCTGACCGTTGGGATAATTCTCCTTTCGGGAATAATACCCATGCTACCATCTGGGAATTGAACCCGGGACCCCTAAGCTCGAAGCAAGGTGCACTGACCACTATCCAACGAAGCTGGTTAGTGCAGTATATGATGTATTGCCGAACATTTAGTGTGGAAGACGCTTTGTGTTGCCACGTGATCTAGGTATTGAGTTTAACCCTAACGAGTATTGAGAATCGGCTACAAAACAACACAAATACAAATATTTAGTAGTACGCCTCTGTTTAAATGTAATTTAATGTAATGTCATATAATTTCGGCGAGGCACAAATTAATTTAGGGGTTGCTTAGTATGGAATATTGTAATTAAATTTGTTTGTGGGATTCAACTATAACTATTATAACTCTTGATATGCGATTTATTGATATTTTTCTCAGTGGGTACTGACAATAATTAACTCTTTCAGTAATATATATTTAGAAAATGTTGTCATTAAAACTATTGATACTATAATATTACTTTTAAATTAAAATTGGCATTTGATATTACTTCACACATAAATAGAAACTAAGTAATAGTTAAAATCTATTTTTCTCACAATGATCGGTAAGTTTGACCCTCCAGATCCAGCGTTGTAACTTAAGTCATGAATGTAGTTAATTCCAATTGGAGAGAAACTGTTCTCGATTTCAATATTCATTATATCTTTCTCGAAACCTGCTCTAGATTGAGATTCACAACTATACTTTCCTTCCAAAAACTTTGCTTTATTATATTCTACAGTAGCTAGTCCAATTGTGTGCTGAGGTCCTCCCTGGAACACAAAATAAATATTGCATGTTATTTTAATACTTTTTTTTTGTTATTTAGGGCCCTCTGAAAGTAAATACACACCTTGAATATCTAATAAAATAAAAAATGACAGCCTGGATACAGGAATTGAACCCATGCCCCGGTTGTAATGTTTCAATTAAAATAATTAGATTACAGTATTAAGACTGATCCTGTGGATAACCATCACGTATTAGATTGTGGTGCATATTAATTCAACATACATAATTTTGTTGGCAAAGCCAATTTATATATATTTACAAATTGTTACCAAATGTGATATAATACTTTAAACAAAATATTATATAAGTGTAATTTCAATTTTTACCTTTACTATACTTTTGTATGGATCGTACAAGTACTATAGCAGGAAATGGATGAAAGATTTGCCTTAGTAAGTCCCAGTTAGTCTAATTTAAAATCAAACATATGTCCCAGGTTCTCAAATAAAATTTAATAAAGATAAATCCTAGCCATAATAATGGCAACTAACCTCTAAATACCGACCCCGAACTTGCTTACCATGGCAACTTTCCTATATTTTTGTTACATTCTCCAAGAGTTCATTAAATGGTATTACACATTTATAAATACAATTTATCGTTAGTTCTCAAGAGGGATATTCTAATTAGTCTATATTTGTGTCATATTTAATAATAGAACATGAGTTTACCTTGTATTCGTAATCCATCTTGCCGATATGCCTGGTGGTGATTGGCAACTCTATGAGGACCGCACCTACTATATGAGTGTTGGTGTCTTTAGTCTTGTAAGTGTACTCGGAGTCTAGAAATGCTGTGTTGTTCGGCCAAAAAGCTTCCACAAAACGCTTGTTTCGAAGTCTAAAACATTTAGCCAATTTGTAATTAGGAACAATTATTTTAGAATAGAGAAACCAACATTTATCTCTAATAATAATTTCCATGGAAATATTTGTTCAATTTTCATTCGATTTCGATAGATATGGTGAGTATTGTATGGATTTGGATATGCATTTGGCAACTTTCTTAAATGAGGTAAATTGTTAGTTTAGTAAACTATTTAGAATAAACCTTAATTTTAATTTAATGATGATAGCAATTATGTTGTACATATTTTAAATGCTCAAATGCACCATCAAGATGAATAAGTGTCTTTGTTAAGATGTTTCTTCAAAGTGCATGAATATTTAAAAAAAACAACTAAGAAAGTAACATTCTTGTTGAACTGTTGGACTATTGGAATAGAATGCTAGAGTATTATTTATTTTATATTTGTTGTAAGCAAGATGGACGTCCTAAGACGGTAATGAAATATGAAATATAATAATCACAAAGATGGGCGCATTAAGTAAGCAATCATTTGTGAAATATGTTAATCACAATAATTATAATTTACAACATAAATTTAGGTTTTTGTTCATCTAGAGCACATAGTCCAGAAAACGGTTCTTTACAAAATCTAAAATGAAATTAATTTGTTTCTCCAAACCCATTAATACCACATTGCCATGACTTTGTTAATGATATGGAATCAAGGGCTCCAGAATCTCTTCGGAAGTATGGTTGGGTTTCTACTTAAAAGAGGCTCTGAAGACGGGCGTAGTAGAAAGCCTGAATTACTCTAGAAGATATTTGAAGAGGGTTTATTCCTCCTTTTTATCTCCATTTTGATGCTTCTTTGTCAAAATTAGTAGGAAGTAGTGGTAGGGGGGGCATAAGTATCTAAACTTTTTTTTTTTTTTGCGGTCAACATTGGATTATTTAAATTTATGAGTGGTATTATTCTGTAGATATGGATAATCTCTATCAACATTTAAAAATGAATAACACATGGCTTGCTGTAAGAATATGAGAGCAATTTTAGTGACAATCGGCTACTGTCCTTCCTACCATATTTTTACTACAAAAGCAATGTGATACATAAACAATTCTAAGACATAAATTTTACTATAGCCAAGATATTCTTGTTTATTGTTATGAGGATGGTTGAAAATTGTGGTAAATATAGCGTATTGGAGAAGTAAACATTCAAATTCTTCCATAAAAATTAAAGTAATATCAATATTTTGTTTGACTATTTGTATCACCCTTTGTTTTGAATATACATAGAAAATATTAGGGGTTCCTATGATAGTTCCATTAAAACCGGGGGAGAGGAGTTATAAAGCACCCCCAGACTATCCTTTCAGTACCAGAGTTCCTGTCTGGCAATCATGCAAATGCTTCTTTTTTTTTTTAAATGTAGAACCAAGTTAACTTCTTACGATTGTGTGACTGTCTCGAAGTTGATTCCAGTGTTAGGAAGAGCTTCAAAGGGTGTCGTGGTGTTGACAGTTCCGTTCATATTGGAAAAACTGTTGTAGTCTATTTTGCCGCCAGTTATGTATTGACTTGAAGGAGAGTACAGCTGAGCCCTTCAAAAAACAAAAGATAAATTTATTTATAGTGATATATTTAATGGACCTTCACAATAAAGTTTAATCTGTGTCATATGGTATAGTAAGTATGTTATTAGTTCTCTTAAATTTTTTTAAAAAGATGTAAGAATGAAAGCATATTATAAACAACCCAGAATATTGTTAAGATAATTTACGTCCTTAAGCTGATAATGTTCTACTGTATTTTAATAAAACTAACAAATCCTTTTCAGAGATTGTCAATACAAAGAAGTTATTGTTTAGCATACAATTTTCTTATTGCAATACTTTCAGTGTCTAGTAATATTTAGGCCATATTAATCCTACCTAAGAGAGGCGCATGTGCTTCATCGGGCAGACGCGAATTGCGCCAGTTATTAAGGGATTAAAAACTGTTTACTAATCCCGGACCCGAATTGCGCCAAGTCAAGTTCAAGTAGTCGGTGAGAGAGGTGGGGGGGATGATACAAACAAAAACCATCGTAAACAAGCTCTCGCCCCTTCATGTCTTCCCTCCCCTTAGTAAATGAATGTAAAAACGCCCTAAGTGCCCCCAACAAGACTTGTAGCAGTAGTATTGACATCCTTCTGTCCAATACTTATTAATTGTCTCGACAACAGTGACTGTCCCGGTGTATTATTTTTTTTCGGGTTTTGTGTGAACTGTGATAATATTAGCAAGAATTATTGATATGGAAAGGATTTATAGTGAAAAATGGAAAGTTCTGATTGTCTATAATAAATATATGTATCAACAGGTGAATCAATTAAAGTTGACGAGGGAAGAGAGGTGGAGATGCACTAAAAAGGACTGCAAGGCTAAAATATTTACTTTTGATGGTGGAAATATTTTCTCGCGGACTGAAAACGAACACAACCACGAACCACTACTAGATCAAGAGTTGAACAGAAGATCTATTAGCAACGCAGTTAAGAGGAAAGCTGAAGAGATTGAAGTAAGGCCTTCAAAGTTAATCCACACAGAGGTACAGACACAGAAAAAAACTATAAAAATATTGACCCGCAAGGACATTAAATGTATCAGGAATAACATCAACTACACTAAACTAAAAACACTGCCAAAGTTGCCTAAATCTTCCGAAGAAATTCAATTTGTCATAGATTCAATTGAAGTAAAACTATTCAAGACGAAAACTGTTTGTTGAGAAACGAAAAAGAGAAGGGGATCGTGATATTTTCTAGTGACTCGAATCTTGAGTATTTGTGCCAGAATGAAATTGTGTTAATAGATGGAACCTTTGAATACGCACCGAAACATTTTTGTCTTCGTACAAAATTTAAAATCGGTCCAAACTGACACGTACATTCGAATCAACAGTGTAATAGAAGGTAATGTGCAAAAGACGGATAATAAGTCGAAGTTGAAACAATCATTCATTGAAAAAAAAAAACTTAAACAGTTTAGGAATGGAGAAATAGATATATTAAGTTTAGTGAAGTGTGTGTCCTTCCAAAACTCCTTTGTATGACTTGTTTATATTATGTTTGTTATACTATTATTTAGCATACATATAGCTATTATTGACCATGT
>CABEEJ010000994.1:96102-117674 GCA_901482245.1 Timema douglasi | reverse complement strand
CGATACATATATTTATTATAGACAATCAGAACTTTACCTTTTTCACTATAAATCCTTTCCATATCAATAATTCTCGCTAATATTATTACAGTTCACACAAAACCCGAAAAAAAAAAATACACCGGGACAGTAACTGTTATCGAGACAATTAATAAGTATTGGACAGACGGATGTCAATACTACTGTTACAAGTCTTGTTGGGGGCACTTAGGGCGTTTTTACATTCCTTTACTAAGGGGAGAGATTGTTTGCGATGGCCTTTGTTTGTATCATCCCCCCCACCTCCCTCGCCGACTACCTGAGCTTGACTTGGCGCAATTCGGGTCCGGGATTAGTAAACAGTTTTTAATCCCTTAATAACTGGCGCAATTCGGGTCTGCCCATTTGTTTATGTTCAGAGTTGGCGCAATTCGGGTCCTGTCTTGGGAAGGGGGGTATTGGCGCAATTCGGGTCCGGTCTGGGGGGGCACTTTTAAGCTCTTGGCGCAATTCGGGTCCGAGCTAAGAAAATTGGCGCAATTCGGGCGAGCCCTCCACAATAATACATAATAATAATAATAATAATAAAAATAATAATAATAAAAAAATAAATAATAATAAATGTATTATTAATATAAGCTTAGTAATTTGTGTATAGTTAAACAGTAACATTATGGTATTAGGCACAAACTTTGAGGGAAAACCACACTTTTAAACTGCGAGAGGTAGTCCAAGAGATAGGCCAGCTTTTATTTACTTTTGTTTGCCAAAAGTGCCATTGGGATTTTTTGAAAGCCTACCATGTATATACTCAAAATATGGCAGTTTTCGTAAAAATCATTTGTGGGAGTATGAAATATGACGTTATCAATATGGCCGCAATGTAATATTTACATCGAGGCATTACAACGGCTCTAACATCTTACCGGTCAATCGTAGAGAGTTAAATTTTTATTTGAATTGAAGATAGTTTAATGATAAAAAGTTTACAATATCAAAACTTACGTAATGTTTAAGCTATTGCAATTTTATAATTTCGACCATCAAAAAATGGGCCTTTTTACCATTACATGAATACCACTCGATGTCAATAAAAAATGAGCACATCACAACACCAAATTGACATAATAAATGCATTTATTGAATCAATTCTTAAACTATTATAAATATTTATAATCATTGTTTTTCTAAAATTCTACACAATAAGTTTAAGATGATAGGCATAGAGTCCAAAAAAGGACAAGCTGCTTTAGAAAAAATCAAAGGTATGTAAGCTGTGGGTCCTCAGAATTTTGAAAAGCCGTTAACCAGAAACATTATTAAAAACTGTGCTAGCATTTCAGTCCAAAAACCCACTAGGAATCAAATGCTATGAAATGCTTACGAGATCTCTTCGGGAGCCTGTTATAGCTTGTAGTGGTTCATAAATTTGACATTGAAAAAGTAATTGAATTTACACTCAAACCAGTAAGTACTCCGGTCTATGGGACTAATTGGAAGGTCCGTGTATAAAACGAATAGGAGCAAACTGATGCACAAAGTAGAGGAATATCAAACGTCAAGCAAAGAAAATTCACCGGAAGTTTATGCTGTTATATATGATACAATCTTTATAATACATTGCTTGACGTTTCACAAAAGATATGGAGGTGTTGCATAAAAACTAATGGAAAACATATGAAGCACATCCACCAAAGAAGTTCACCTGGTTTGCGATGTATATGAGACTCCAAGCGTAAAGGATATGGAGCCTTACCATCGTTGTGGAACGTCATTTTTGGGCGACATAAAAGTGACAGGACCAGAACAGAAAATTCCAAGCAAACCTCAAAAGTCCTTGAGGAACAGTTCATTTAAGTAAGTCCTCCTTGCTTTCGTTTACAATTAAGGTAAAAATTATTAACGCTTATGTCTTCTGGGTGAAAAACTACTGTGTGTTTGTTTAGTGCACTATATTTATAGCATGTATCTGCAGCACAATGTCATGGTCTTCAAACAAATTCCTGAAATAAAGTGTCATCATCAAGAAGCAAACATACGTATGTATAATTTGTCATATCCAGTGCATAGCACAACACACTTCAGAAAGTAACCTTATTGCTTGAGCCAATGAGACGGACATTCTCGTTTTGCTAGTGTAACATCAAAGGCACTTTCAGAACTGTAACATATGGATGGATGTTGGATTGACATCAAATATTATTATTAGCACCGCGTCTTACTACCCGTTCGGGCTATGCGCACTTATGCTAATGTGCAATGGTAGGGTGATTGTTGAGATGAAATGAAGGACCTACAGTTTAACGTGGAATCCGAACCACGGTGGAAGCCTGGCATTCCTCACATTCACAAGATGTCTTGTAAGAGGTGAAGGAAGGGTTTGGTAATCATATAAATCTTTGCCGGGACCGAGGATTGAACCCCGGTCGCCAGCACAGAAGTCTGACACCTTACCCCTAGACCGCCAGGTCACAGGCATCAAATAACACAAGATGGTTAATAGACGTTACAAATAATGCATAATATCTTGGTAAGGGTTTGGCTATGGCTCTACCTGGCTTTCACTCATTTACTGGATCGGACTTTACAGCAGCTTTCACAAGACAAGGAAAGGTTAAAACTTTCAGGATAATGTCTAATAATGCAACACACGAGACATTTTAGCCAGTTTGGGAGAGACAGTGGAGTTCGAAAATGACTTGCTCACTGGCGTTGAGCGCTATGCAATTTTTCTTTATGGACAATCTTTTTGCACGTCAGTAACACAAGAAAGACACAATATATTAAAGATAAAATGTGCTCTTAAACAAGAACGAACTTTAAAGAAGATATAAAGCATTGATCCCACTCTTATTCCCCCGTCAAGAGCTGCTATTTGTGAAAAGCTAAAAAGAAGCAATGTTGTTTCACTGATATCGAAAAAAACCAATCATCAAAATCCCCATCAAGGTGATCCAGTAACACATGGATGGTGTTATTTAATGAAAATTACAGTATTCAGTGGATTGAAGGTCATATGTGCCCTGAATACTTTGAAGTGGAAAATGACGAAGACAAAGAAAATGAAGAAGAGGATACATACAGTGGTGACAGCGATAAAAGAGATGACTGAGAGGAGATAACCAGAAATGTGCTTTCGGACTCGGAAAATAACCTTAATCTCCTGTATACAGTTTTAGAAAAACATTTATTATAACGGTTTATTATAGTCTAAGTTCAAGTGATTCAATAAATAAATTCACTATATTCATTTGGTGATGTACTTATTTTTTAGTGGCATCGAGTAGTATTCATGTAATGGTAAATGCATGTAATTTATAATGGTAAAAATACCAATTTTTGAAGTTCAATATTAAAAAACGGCAAAAGCTTACACTTTATGTAAAACTTTTTAGTAAACTTTTTTATCACTAAATTGTTTTCAATTCAAACAAAAAATTAACTCTCTACGTATAACCAGTAAGAGGTTAATGTCGTTATAATGCCTCGATGTAAATATTACATCGCGGCCATGTTGATGAAGTAATATTTCACAACCCCATCACTGATTTTTACTAAGACTGCTATGTTTTGATTACATACGTGCCAGGCCTTCCAAAAATCACAGCCGTGTTTTTGTAATTTCTAAGTTAAATACATCTGGTATATCTCTTGGTCTAAGGAGTTGAAACTAGAGCAGTCGCAGATGAGGGGTTGTGTGTGTGAAGGGGGTGGGTGTGGGAAGGGGGTGGGTGGATTAGGGTGTCGTGGCAGTAATACATCTTGTCTCCAGTACGAGGTTGAGCTAGATCACCCGTGAAGATGAGTAAGAACTTTTAGATAAAATGACTGTCTTGAGCTTTTTGAACTTAATCAATTATGATTTATTATATCAAATTATGTATTATAGTTTATAGTAAATTTCAGCAAAACTCCAGATTTGACTATTTTCAAGGCTCCTATCAGAGATTCCCTCCCTACACATGAGCCATTATGACAACTTGCCCTTAGGGTATGGTGCGGGTACAATATTTTTTAACGTTAGGTAAACCACTCATTTTAATCACTAATTTATACATCAAAGAGTTTAATATTAAGTTTAACGCATTCTTGGTGTTTATGTAACTCCATAATGAGTAACTCCACTAATAAATTAAATAACTTTATAAACGTGACCACGTTTAAAATATACTCTCAATATTTATAATTTAAGTATGGATAATGTAAGATTTAGACCGTAATTATGACTACTAACATTAATGTTTTTATTTTGAAAACTATATAGATGTGGACTGACATTGACTATCAAAAATCAATAACTAATTTAAAGGCACATATTTATACAGCAATTTTACATAAATCCACATGCATCCGTACAAGTTTGTGTTGGAAGACTGTTAATCAATTAATTCAATTCAGGCAATAGGTAATTTAAAATTATGAACGGAAATTTTAGTTAATAATAATCAATTTTTAGGATGAAAATTTTTATTTTACATTATACCAATTGGAGTGCTAATAATTACTTGAATTGCTTAAGTGGACGAGCATTATGAGTGTTATTTACTTATAAATAAATGCTAACTATGGTATATTAAAATACCATGAATCCAAAACACTATTAGAATCACACATTTTTTGGGTTGGAAGTAGCCTTATCTTAAATCAATAAGTGTATACCAGATCAAGGAAAATTCAACGTGAGATATAAAAAAAAATATACACAGGTCAACCTCAGTGATCTTGGCGTAGAGTGCTCGCCTCAGGACCTGATGTTCGTGGGTAAAGCCAACCATGAGATAAAAATCTGTAGCACAACTTCCTTCCGAGGGGAAGTAAAGTCATTGGTTCCATGTCAATTGTGGCATGTTAAAGAACCCTGAAATTTATGTAAAAATACCTTTCCTGGAAAAATTTGTTGGCCCTTTCACTTTCAATCTTGGAAATTCCCGTGTGCTGATGTAATCAGTTGGTTCGGGAAGTTCACGTTAAATACATCAAATAAATAAAATAAGTGAAGGAAATGACTATGTCAGCATGAGTTGTCAAATAATCAGATTAACATGAAAATCAGACTATACCTAGGCCGGACCGTTTTAAGGAGATCTAATTAACATGGTGGTATCTGGTATTAAACCTATACCCTGCATTACTGAGTCATACCTTGTGACTTGTGTTAACTCCAATACACAACCTATTTAATTGATTTAGAAAAATTATGTAACTAATTTACTAATATAGCAAATCAAATTTAAAAAAAAAAAAAATACTGATAAAAAAATAATGTCTTAGTTCTGTAAGTTATGTTACAATGAAATAGGCCTACACGTTTTTGAATAATGAAAGTTAGAAATCTGATAAACAGAGACAATTTTTAAAATATCTCAAGCAAAAGATTCAAGTCCCTATTGGGAGTAAAGAGAATGATTTTTTAACCAACTAATGTCGCTTGAGAGCAAAAAAAATATATATTCTATCTCAAAACTAATGTCTTAGATCCGTAATTTTCTAAACCTAATAATGTGTTCAAAGATATTGAATATAGGGATTTTTCATTTAGATTTTAACTTCCTCAACCCTATCACATCAGAGGATGATCTGGACGGGTAGTAACATATAATGATCACAGCCTTTGTCTCTTTAGAGTATTTAGAACCTATGCGTATAACTCGGATAGTGATTTTCAACAGAAGCGGGAAAGAAACAGCATTTATTATTAATTACATCTATTAACCATCTATGAACGTCATGTGCTGGACTAGCAATGATTAAGATATCCGGGTTAGAATACATTCTTCCTTAACACAAATGCAGGTACACCCTCTCTAAACTCAGCCTACCTCATCTGTGACGTCATGGTCTCGGCTGTTTTAAGTCGTTGCCCTTCTGTGACGTCATGGCAGTTCAATATAGAATTTCCCATCTTATTGAATTTATGTTTTATTCAGATAGTTTTAAAGATATAACGTTGAAACAAAAAGCAATATATTCTAAAATAATTCTAAAATTAGTTCTAAGGTGTCACACAATTATTATCTTAATCTAGAAGTAGTTTTTTAAAAGTTTTTTTTTATAAATCATCTATAACTCAGGCTATTTGGATTAGTCACGAAAATATTGTGTGGGAGTCTTCCTGCCAGGATGTAGATTAAAATAGTTTATGGTAGCAAACGTCTATCTAGAATAGGAAACAGGGGAAATGTTAATTTGAAAAGAAAGTCAATATTTCCAAAAATAAATCAAATATTTCTCCAGTAGCAACATAGAATTTAGTTTTCTGCAGATGCTAATATCAACAGATCTTGAATAGCTGTCAAAGGTGTCCTGGAAATTTTTCAAAAAAATTCCAGGACACTCTTGACAGATATTCAAGATCTGTTGATATTAGCATGTGCAGAAAACTAAACTCGATGGTACTGGAGAAATATTTGATCTATTTTGGCCAAATAAATTTAATGCTATAAAAATTGTAAAATCCTCTCGCTCCCTTCTGCTTTCAACGGAGAAAGGTTGGGCTATTCAAGTGATATAGCTAAGTACCCACCTAGTCTACCCACATGTGGCACATCAAGCCCAAACCCCCAAAACGGGAGCCAAGCTAGTAATAAAGTCAGTGTGTATATTGTGTTGGGTCCAATAATAAACCACGTAAAGAAACGCGTCTCGCTGACCATTGTTGGAATCTACCCAATCATCGAGATGCACAGATGTCAAATAACAAAAGAAAATTTACCGGGACAAATACTACAAAATAGGCTGTTACATGGTAGCAGATATCACGAGAATTTACAGCAATTTCAATAACAAGGGAAACGAGGACAGAAGACAGACAACACTGGTTTTGACACATAAATTCCACCATGAGGTTAGCGAGCAGCTGACAGATATTCTTCAGACAGATCCATTTCACGACTTCACGTCGGAGGTAGATGGGTGGTAACATACATAGGGTTATAGATAGGCTATTTCTGTGTCAGACATACTTTCGGATCCCTAAGCAGATGATTAGAGATAAGGCTAGCCTTCTCATCCTTTTCAGAATAAACGATACTAACTTTTAGTATACCTATGACGATCATTTGAATCCCAAACTGACAATCAGGATATGTATTGGCTCTGCTGGAAAAATAAGTGCGATTTTCTAGTCTTTAGCATTGATCAAGATATTGGTAAGTATCGTTACCGCACTGTGTGTTCGACACCTCTATATTGCCTGATTAATAGACACATAAACTAAATTTATGAATAAACACCATATCATCCATATAGAAATTAGGTTATTGTCTCTACAAACATAAATATGTCTGAACTTATATATTGGCTACCAAGTGCAATGTGAGATTACCAGGGCTTAAATCTTGGTGATGTACAATGAGATTTTAACAGAGCTTATATTATCTTGTTGTCCATAAACAATGAGAATTTAACCAGGTTTATTTCTTGGCTACCAAATGCAATTAAAGTTTAACAGGGCTTGGCCACTACCAAATTTATCCCAAAAGTCTTCAATCCCTCTTGGGTGGTAATTAATATTTAATTCAAACAAGAACCACTCAAAGGTCACATCTAATTCACTATTGCTTAAACTGTTTTATATTTAACCTTGCTATGCCTAAGAAGGGATAACCACGATAGAGTTTAGCTATAACCTGAAAAGAGTTAGCTCATTGACTGTTGCCAAGGTAAGAATGCTTGGCAGGACTCCCTTCATTGTCAGACTGACCCGTTAAAGCCAATAAATATGCATGTTAATTACAATATTTTTTGTTTAGTTTTTCAAAAGAATAGTGAAGGAAAGGGAGCCATTTACTATAGCAGTCCTGTGAGGCCTTGTTTAACCTGGCATCAAATCACGACCCATCTTCAATATATATAAATACTAAAATTATTGATGTTCTTTATTGGTAAATAAATTAATTTGTTTGAGATAATTTTGCAACATAACTTTTCGAAACAAAAACAATCAAATAAATATAAACACACAATGTACACTAATTTACCTGATTTTGTGATATTTCTCAATGTAATCGTAGAACACTTTCGTGACCAGCGTGTCTTCTTTATACCGAGGAGTTTCAAGCCTGTAGGTGACGTCAACTAGATTATCATGTCGTGTTACATTCAAAATGTTATTGATGGTCTTCAATTGGTTTTTCCCCCACTCAAATTTGCACCAACCATCGATGGATCCCTTTGTAATACTTCCCTGTAAAAAAAAGAGGAAGGTTGGAAATGATTTATAGCAATGCAGCGAAGGTTACTTAGTATTCTTTGAATAAAAGGTGGATTGCGGAAATAGGTTATAAGTACACATACATATAAACTGATTTTTGTAGGATTGGGCATCTGAAAGTAGATTTTTCCTGTAGGAATCATACTGTATATCAGAAAAACAATTATTTCTAGTTTTTATAGGATTGGGCATCTGAAAGGTCCTTTCTTCTTTCATATTTTTATACGATTGAACACGTGAAATACCTTTTTTCTTACTATAATTCTTCTATACAGTAGCGTAAAAGGCGTTTGGGGTTGTTTTTAGGATTTTACATCTGAAAGATCTTTTTTACTACCAGAAAAACGTATTTATAGTTTTTGTTGGATTGAACATCTTAAAGGCCAATTTTCCTGCCGGAATCCTACAATATATGAGGGGAAAAGGCCTTTCTGATTGTTGTATGATTGTACATCAGAAAGGACCTTTTTCATATTAGAATCCTACTATAGTCACTGTCAAAAGCTTAAATTTACCTATTTAAAAAAATATCTATTTAAAAATTTCTGAAGCTTTACCAACATTTGAATTCATATTTAACATTTAAAAAAAATTTAAATTAGCTTTTAATCAATAATATCAGTACAAGCATCTTCCATAACTTATTTAATTTTGTATTGACACATTGCATATCAGATTGCGACAGGTTTATACAGTAAATGTGCTCAAATTAAGACAATGTCTTCTTAAAGTTCGTGTTTATTCTTAGTTTTGAGTTTGTCAAGTCCAGCACAATTTATTATCCACAATTTTGAGTGCCAACAATGAGTTCTTAGGATAATTGAGACGTATTGTATGGGACGCCCTAAGATATGTATTTGCTCATACAACGGCTAGATGCTGCAATATATAATAATTTTCTTGAGACAGTTCTCCTAGATATATTGGAAGATGTGAAACAGGGGCTATAGTCTTAACACCAGTGTGCACCACCAATAATTGTGGTTAGGCATGACTTAACCATGAAGGGAGATTTAACATATTTTGTGTGTCTTCCTTGCTAACTGACTTTATTTCATTAGTTTTATTTATATGGGAGCACTTTAAATAACATATGTAAGCAGATCTTTACAATTGTATTTACGATCATGAAGTGAATTGTACAACAGTTGGTGATGGCATTCAGCAATATTCATAATGCGACTCACTGTTACGTGTATCACAAATGGATGGTGATCTTTTGTATATCTACTACAAGTAACAACTGAACTCTGTTGTAAATTGAACAATAATACATATTTTCATTGTTCATGTTGTGATATTCATTATCTTTCCTAGAAGCAATAGTAATATTTATTCTATTCTCTTACCTTGGTTAACAGAATCATCTATTGTATTTCTAAAAATAAGATTACGTTCGGTGCCCTACACTGTCCACTTGTTTTCTTGTAAGTAATCCATATATACACAAACATATACATACTCTTTAGTATTTATTTCTTTATATTGTATTATTTATGTATAAATTCCATTATTGATTACGTAATTAAATATTTGTTATATTCATTCATTATCTTATATATAAAATTCTCGTGTCACAATGTTCGTTCCCGTACTCCTCCGAAACGGCTTGACCGATTCTCATGAAATTTTGTGAGCATATTGAGTAGGTCTGAGAATCGGCCAACATCTATTTTTCATACCCCTTAGTGATAAGGGTTGTCCACCCTTAACATTTTTCTATAATTTTTAGACATTTTTTTAATATCTTTATTTTTTTTATTATGTCGCATTAAAAAATACATACAACCCTAAATTTTTACCCTTTTATCACCAACCCCTATTTTTTAATAGCCATTTTAGTAATTTAATCATTTTTCATCCCCGGTCGATAACTGATCAATCGTCATGTGCCAATTCAATTCAAACGTATTCAGTTTCCGATTAGATTGGCATTTGCAATGACTATCAACAAATCCCAAGGTCAAACGATGTCTATTTGTGGCTTAGATTTGAGAACACCATGTTTTTCACACGGACAATTATACGTGGCATGCTCTCGAGTGGGTAAACCATCCAGTTTGTTTGTGTTAGCTAAAGATGGACTAACAAAAAATATTGTTCACGCTATGGCATTAAGAGATTGATATTGTTTGTTAGTGTTACTGTCGTAATTGATTAATTAATGATATATAATTTTAAGGAATAAATTATAATAACTTAAAAATAATGTTTGCCTTTTGTTATTTTTATATTCCCTCATCGTTCACAGCGCTCCATGCCTATTTCACGCATATACCACATTCTTACACACTTACAATAAGTAAGCTATTTTTTGTCTACACTAGAAATTACTTAAAAGTTATTTATATGGCAAAACAACGTTTGCCGGGTTAGCTAGTTAATTTATATAATTATCACATTTTTCTGTCTACCACTCTTTCTTTCATTAATTATGTTTTGTAAGGGTGGTACAATTGCTCTCTCGTGTTTTTACGCGCGATTCCCTTTTAGTTCGCAAAGTGTTTCTCTCAAAGGTGGACGTGCATCACTACCGCGGCTCAACGTTTAAGTCTCTTTTCGTGTCTTGTACTCTCTTTCGTTAAATGAAATAACCCCGTACTCATCCTAACC
The DNA here is from genome assembly GCA_901482245.1 of Timema douglasi. Taxonomy (NCBI): domain Eukaryota; kingdom Metazoa; phylum Arthropoda; class Insecta; order Phasmatodea; family Timematidae; genus Timema; species Timema douglasi. Next base: position 106,870 of record CABEEJ010000994.1, on the reverse strand, counting down.
TCTGTAACTGTGCGTCTGTCCATAATCCACCAAGATCATCCCATCACAACCCCAGTTAGGCCTACTTAGGTTACTGCTTCACCGGATCTTCAGCATCAGGTAGGATCTCACCAAATATATCTACTTACGCACACATTGAAATAATTCTCTCTCTCTCAATCAAATTAAAATCACACACATAAGTCTATAAATAAACATATATATAACTATAAACGTATATATACATGTATATATGCATTTGTTTGGAGGGAGAGTGGAAAACCATTTTGGAAAAACCACCCTCAGCTCACCTGATCGCCCCATCATCGGCAGCCTATTCTACTGTGAGAGTAGTGTCTTAGACCATGCGGCTATTGAAGCGGGTGATAAGCCGTTATTAACCAAGGTGTTATTATCAGCATTGCCATTAACTAATTATAACTGGGAGACCTGGTGGTCTAGGGGTAAGGTGTCAGACTTCTATGCTGGCGGCCGGGGTTCAATCCTCGGTCCCGGCACAGATTTATCTGATTACCAAACCCTTCCTTCACCTCTGACAAGACATCTTGTGAATGTGAGGAATGCCAGGCCTCCACCGTGGTTCGGATTCCACGTTAAACTGTAGGTCCTTCATTTCATCTCACAATCACCCTACCATTACACATTGGCGTAAGTGCGTATAACCCGAACGGGTAGTAAGTCGCGGTGCTAATAATAATAATAATTATAACTGTATCATTATAATTAACACAGCTAGTACTTATATAAGTATTGTTAAGTGTATTAGCAGTATTATTAGTTAACAGATCGAGTTATGGTATTAGTGTTGGAAAAGTAGTAATAGCAATAAAATCCACATCGGTAGACACGCGGACTATATGCCAGGCTCATATAGTTGGGGCTAGACTACCAGCAGGATATATTGAGGGGGATTTCTACATAAAAATCTGTCCTTTCTCCCTTCACAAAAAATTCATGTACATTTGTTTACCCTGAGAGTTAGCAGTATTTCCTTGATGGATTTTCCTATGGCTGAGGCATCGTGGTTCTATATAAGATAAGCTTGCTACCTATAGGGTAAATTTCCTCTTCCCTGCTCCAGTATTACATCTAAGATGCGTATGGCCTGGAAGAGTAGTAAAACGTGGCACAATTTTTTTTTTTAGCAAGATTGCTATGGTAACAATCAATGATGTAAGAAATAACTCTTACCTCTCCCGAGGTGATATACATGTCCCTTGAGTTAAGTGTTGTATACTGCAGCATCTGGCTCATTTGAGAGAGGTCCTTTAGATATTCCAGCTTGCCCTCTATAGCATGGATCTCCGGCTGTGGGGATGGTAGCTTGAGGGAAAATTTTCCTCCCATGTTCCTTGTGGAAGGAAGGGCGAGGGCTACGTTCGTCCCAAATCTAGAAAAAAAGATCAAATGGAGTTGACGTTAATGTTAAGTAAATTCTCCACTTTGAGATTAATTGAAAAAAGTGAAATTTACACTTTTGCAGTTTTAATCAGTGGTAAGACATTATCTTTAATTTCGTGCTATTGGATACACTACAAAATTTGTACTACTATCTGCCCTTGATTTCTAAAATAAATAAATAAAAAAACGGTTCTCTTTCCTTTGTAGATCCAAAACTAAGCAGGATTCATTCAAATAAAAATATGATGAACAGCAGTAATTGTTTGTACATCAAGGAATAAAATATTGGCAGATAATAAACATTTAATAAAAAAAAGGTGGTCAATAGTCATTGTGGAAGAATTGGTTTAAAAATATTCCCTACCACGGTCGTAGCAGTGAAGTAAGTGTATTTATTGTGAATGGTTGCTCATCCACACCTATGTTCGTACAACATAACCACACTCATGACAAGTGACTTGTGTAGCCACTAGCCAGACTCCCACAAATGAATGAAAAAAAAAAACACTTTCAGTACACCTTGCTGTGATTTGAACCCATACCTTCCTGTGACCATAAATATAGACCATAAAAACTTGATATTTAGCTCACGTATACACCGCTGCTGGTGATTTCAATATTGTTTTCTATATGGGTAATAATATAAACCCTTAACAAATCATAAGTTACTGCTTTAAATCACAATCAAGGATCAAACCAGTCTTTCACAATGAATATAAAAGATTTTCAGACACTAAGATATGTTAAAAAAAAACTAAATACAACGCGGACAAATAAAATTGTGTGGTAACAGAAATAAGTTTGAACAATTTAGTTTTATATACGTACGCCCAAGCATCTCGATTTAAGCTGACATCGACCCCGACTGTAAATTGTTTAAATGACTGTCTAGGATTTGTGTAGAAACCTATTAAAGTCGCATGCTTGGAGATATTGTTTGTTTCGTAGGACGTAGATGTATTTAGATACATCTTTTCCATGGCAGCCCAAAACCACTGGCTTTGAAATTCTCCTCTTGTTTGAGCCACGTCAAAAACTGTCGATACATGGCCAGAACGCGTAGTTAATCTGTGGAAATAAGGAGAAACACTTCAATACTAAACATTTATAATAATAATAATCATAATAATACAAATAATTCTATAAAATACACGTGATGCGATAACATTTATTTTAAAACTATTTCATTTAATCATTCAAATATAATAATTTAACTTTCAACACAATGATTACTTGACTTTGAAATAATTCAACCATTTATAATTTATTTTAATATTATATCTTAATATATACGCTAAAAACTGTACACAAATTCTTGAATTCACTCAAGGGACGTGTTCCCCATATTTGTCATGTAGCTGGCCACTAATAATTATTAGTAATAGCCAATGCAAACGGAAGATATGTTCCGATATTCTATTCTACAATAATAATCAATTAAAAATTAAGCTACATATTAATATTACAACTAAAAATATAAGTATTAAAAAAATAATAGCAAATTCCTCGATTAAATGTTGAAAACAGATAAAAATTATATATAAATATATTTTTTGTTCTCAATATAATATAAAGTAAATGGTACGACACAATTGCACAAACATTTTCTTATAAGCTAGTATAACTTGGAACAACATTTTCAAAAATAGGATTTCAGAACTGTACCCTAAATATATAATTATTCAGAAAAATAAATAATTGTTAATCACAATAAACACTCTTCATATATCAATTTTAAACATTTAATTATTTTCATCTATACCCATTGAGGAGCAGTCCACGACTACAGGATCTATATACCTTTGATATCTCCTTCATGCTACCCTCATCTCCTTTCGGAGTTTACCAAGTTGTTCGTTCCATGGTCAATTGTTTATATTCAATGTATCTTTCACCATTGGGATGGATGCCCTCATAGCTTTCTGAACTGACCTGGTAAACTCCTTGGCGGCGCTATTGTCATTTCCTCCTTCTGCCACTTCCGGCGGCAGCGACAGCAGCCCCCTTAGCCTCTCCCAGTTTGTCTTCCTTATGTTGTATCTTATCCTTTTCTCCCTGTCTATCTGATCTTGCCTTCTACCTTCTATTTCTATTTCAAAGGTAATCAAATTATGGTCACTGATTGTCACGCCATCTAACACTTTCCAGTTAGCAACCATTTCCCCAGTTTCTTGATTTTGGAGTGTCACGTGTATGTTGGAACTCGCCTCATCTCTCCCTTGGTATGTTGGTGGATTCCCTGATAGTTTCGCTACTATAAGTTTTCCCGCCACAATTATCTCCTCCAATTACTCTCCCCTCTTATAGGCACGATATCCTCCTTTTCTTCCATCCACTCTCATCCACACATCTCTGAACCACAGGGGTGTCCCTTCATATACGTCACCTACTGCCTTCATCATTTCTAAATATGGTTCCATATCTTCTATATACTGGCAATACATATTGACAGGAATAACTGCGCCTATCATCTATCTTACCTCAACCCAAGTGGCTCAGCGTTGCATAATTGATCAACCCTTGTGACCGTTAGATGCTTACTTCACTTACTGCACTCATTGGTGACTTACCAGATGCCACTATTCTCGCATTCAATGGCATCTGTAGTATATTCCCGCCTCGGGTAGTATACGGTTCCTCCAGACCGACTATGTTTACTTGCAGGTCCTCCACTACCTTCCTGATCTCATTCACTACCATCGCACTTCACATAGCATTCAACTACCCAATCTTTAATTTTTCAACTGTAGCCATTATGGGTTATGTGTAAAAATATAACATTTTGGCCAAGCTTCCTTCGAGTCAAATACTATGTGACCGTTTGCTTTTACAAAATGCCGGTAAAGCTCCCCTACATCCAGATTTTAGTCTCTTCTTTCAAATACCTTGTGAATACTTTCCAGTAGTTGTTCCGCCTCCGTAGGTAGGTTCATGACCTTGAATTGTATTCTGTCCAAGGCCTCGGGGGTGGCAAAAGCAACAGAATAACCTTTATCCTGGCCAGTTATTATTACGTGTCTTATTGCCTTTACAGCTGTAGAGTCTCCTCAAATTTATTGTATATCTGACCAGGATCTACCATATCATCCAACTTATTTTCTTCTTATTCCATTCCTCCATTGCCTTCCCCTCATCGCCGTCCACTGCTTTCTCTCTCTGAGTGGACGCTTCCAGTGGCTTCAACGGGTGCCGCTCTTTACTGGTTTATTTCTGTTGTTCCTCCTCAGTTTCGGCAACTCTCCCATGTGTTATAACCGGTCCTATTTTTCCAAAACTTTCACGTCTCGATGTTCCAGAGCTTACTCTTATACTCTTCCACAGTCGAAGTTGAAGTTACTTCCTCTGTCTCTACCTCTACCTTCTCCATTACCTGTTGTTCCGGTTGGGTTCCTATATTTACCTTCTCTATACCATTCTGCTCCCCTCATATTACTTCTTCTTCTTGAGGGGTTCTAAATATTTGGAGCTAAAACCAACTAATAGTTAACTACGGTCAGGATGAATATGAAAGTAAAATCCTGAGGAATAGCTATATACTATCTAAATATAAGGTATGAACTAAATCCATTGAGCCGTTTCGGATTTGTGGGCAGGGACAGACACACAAGAGGACAGATATAATGGTTGAATCCACTTTTTACTTTCTCACTATCTTACAGGTAGATAATTATTGTGATCGTAAAAAATACAAAACTCGAGATTTTGATACGTTTCGACGTTTCATACTCCCCCTCCTAATCTGAAAAAGCGGATTTTGAATTTCCGTCTGTCTGTCTGTACCTTGGAGTAGAGCCTAAACTATTTAACCAATTGGGATAAAACTTGGTATCTAGTTTTTTCATAGGACTGCCCAGAGGGGTTTTTGGAATTGGATATATAACCCTAGAATTAAGGGTAGTTTACTGAAGGGTGAAAAGAGATAAAATCGAATTTCTTAAAATCGGCTTTAACGATGTAGATTAAATTTCATTTCTAAGCAATGAGCATTATTATTTAAAAAAATGGCTACTCTCATTTATTTGGCAAAATGACTTTGAGGGTTCCGGTCTGATGCGTAAATTATAATTTTTCATCACATCTCCAAAACTATTTGAGATATGAAATTACTTATCATTACAAATGTGTAGGTCTATTCATAATGATACAAATATTTTAATTGAAACATATTTTTATAAAACCAATCATTTTCAGGTTAAACGAAAGTATAAATATTTTTTAACTTTTCAAAAACTAATGGTCATGTATTGCGACCTTTAAAAAAAATCTAACACGAGATGTTGATGGATTTTGATATTTCATGACCCCTAGAAGACTAAAAAGTGGTTTTTGCAATACCATCTGTCTGTGTGTCTGTTCAACACCAAAATTAAGAGTGGTTTAATAAAGAGTGAAAGGTGGAAAAATCCATTTTTTTCAAAATCAGCTTTAACGATTATGATTAAAATTCTTATCTAAGCGTTGATTAAGGTTATAAACAAAATGGCTATTTTCATTTTCATATAAAAATCACATTTATTGTACTTGACAGAAGCGGAAATTTCCTTATCCCCGCAACTATTGAAGATACTAAATAAGTTATTGTTGCAAAATTGTAGTACTATTAAAATTTTTTTTTTTTAATATATCTTAATACAATCAATAGTTACTGAGATATTGCTAAACACATTAATACAATTTTGTGAGCTTTGGTTGAGAAGATATACTACTTAAGTTTTAACCCAATAGTTATCAATTTCCATAGAATAATTAAATATTTAATTCTCTCAAAATGTTTATGTTCTTTTTCTTTAACCTCTTAGGGGAAATATTTGTACAGCAATGATCTATCTCTATCATTTTAGACTCAGTAATCAATATTTATCTTTTTTATTGGTCTAAATTTGTAAAGGAGAAAGCTAATAAAAATTAGATAACCATAAGATGTGCAGCCCCTAATAAAATGTCGAAATTATAATACAAAGTATAGACCCCTGTGGACCCAAAATGAATCTTTTTTTTGGTCCAAATATAATAATGAGAACTTTAATTCTTTAAAAAGAAAATCATAAAATTTAAATCCGGGAGTTAAATTTTTTTAACATAAGTATAACGTAAATTTGCTCGAGTTTGCTATTGTATATTATTTCGTTTTACATATAATACGAGTTTGAAGTAAGTATCTCAATTTTTAGACAACGCAGTTAGAAAGTCTGTGCAGAGTTCCGTACCACTATTTCGTTTCAATGACACATAAAACGAAAACCTTCATTATAATATCGAGGTCGAGAATTTTCACGATTAAAATACATTCTCTTTATATCATAAAGTTAAACTAGAAAAAAACCCATGCATAAATCATTATGTCTATTTTTTTATGGCAGTAATAATAATTTATTGATTTACTTAGGGTATATCTGCGCCATTTTACATGCACTTTCACCCCTTAGTAAAATCTTGAGAGTCTCAAGTTTAACATTTGGTTAAGGTTTTATTTCTCTTTATTACTTTATATCTAATCGGCTTTCATTAATATTGGATTGTGACTATTATACTACTATATGACTGCTAACCTGGAGTTAACAAAGCTAAACTAAGAGCTCTAGTTATTTAGTATAATGTACGCTCCATTAGTCTCGGAGTATGTGACTGTCGTTCAATCACTCCTTTGGGCCCTTTTATGCATGTGATTCGTGTCATCGATTGGTATTAATCTGATTAACTCTCATTTCATAGGACCAGATTTGAGCGAAAATTTGTAGACTATATATAATTAAATATAAAATGCACAAAGGTGGCTGATTAAAATTGATAGGAATTTCACTTTTATATTTATTATTATTTTTATTAGCACCGCGTCTTACTACCCATTCGGGTTGTACGCACTTACGCTAATGTGTAATGGTAGGGCGATTGTAAGATGAAATGGAGGACCTACAGTTTAACGTGGAATCCGAACCACGGTGGAGGCCTGGCATTCCCCACATTCAAACCCTTTTATATTTACTTCCCTTGATTAAGATTAATTTCACAATGCTATTTATTATGTTTATGTGCAAATAACAAGATAGTTTGCTAACAAGGTGATATTTATCCAGCCTACTGATTTCTGCTCGTGGTGTCCTCTAGTATCAGTACAGTGTTAAGTTGGGGATGTAGGGGACTTGAGAAGAGGTCAGTGTTGTCAAATTTTTTTAAATAAAAATATTTTGTTGGTCAAAATAAATCAAATATTGATTCTATACACACATAGAGTTTGTTTTTCTACACATGGCGATATTAACAGTTCTTTAATATCCATCAAGAGTGTTCTGTAATTTAGTGATAACTTTTATCTTCATTTAAAAAGATTTTCACCTAATGCAGTTATGCTCATGAAAGGTATCCAACAACTGTTGATATCACCATGTGAAGAAAATTAAATTTATCTTGGTGCTGGAGCAATATTTTATCTATTTTGAGCAAAATAGTTTTGCTATGAAAACTGCAAAAACACTGCCATTAACCCACGTTCCCTGCATATCATTTTAGTAAGAGGAACTGTTTAGAAAATGTAAACATATTTGTTTGCAGCCAACATTGACAACATTCTATTATATTGTTTGTGTTATTTTATGTGTATTGATAATAGCTATCTGAAGGGACATCTACAGATAACATTACTTGATGTATGATTGTAGTAAAGTTGTTTTTGTAACTTTAGTAACTACCAGATACTATTCATCCTACCATAATTAAGGAATAAGTGTTTTATTTTACGTGAGATGGAAGGAGATGCAGGAAAAGGCGAGTGTTTTTGCACTTTTTATGTCAAACATTTTGGGCTAAAATAAATAAAATATCTACTCCAGTAGAAACATAAGAGTTGAATTTTACTCAATTTTTGATATCAACAGTTCCTTAATCTCCATCATGAGCATTAGATGAGAACTTTTAAATGAATATAAAAAGTTTTCTACCAGGTGTTACGTATAGTTTTGTTCTAAGCTTACTTCATACACTGTTGTGAATTACCCACCATTCTCTAATTAACTTCTTTTGTCTCTGCGTTTCACATCCCGTTCTGGCTCTACGAATAGTTATTATTATTATTATTATTAGCACCGCGTCTTACTACCCGTTCGGGCTATACGCACTTACGATAATGTGTAATGGTAGGGTGATTGTGAGATGAAATGGAGGACCTACAGTTTAACGTGGAATCCAAACCACGGTGGAGGCCTGGCATTCCCCATCTTCACAAGATGTCTTGTCAGAGGTGAAGGAAGGGTTTGGTAATCAGATAAATCTGTGCCGGGACCGAGGATTTAACCCCGGCCGCCAGCAGAGAAGTCTGACACCTTACCCCTAGACCGCCAGGTCACCTACAAATAGTTACTTATAATTATTAGCACCCGTTCGGGTTATATGTCTATTTACTTATAATTACTAATTAATTTGCTTGGAATTAAAAGGGTTAAATTCAGAGGAATTATAGTCGCATTTGCGTGGAGGGATGTAAACAATTTATAAATAACCCTCTCAATGCTCACAAGTGGGATTTGAACATTGATACCTGAAATACATTGCAGGAGTGACGCCTTAGACCATCCGACCACCAAGGTGGGTCTTTCTTTATATGTTTTGATATCAGGGAAGGCTCTTAACAACTGCTGCAATTTAAATATTTGTCAATTAAGCTAACAAGAATTAATTTTGTAAACACTGGTACTATACTTAAATTTGTATTATAAATCGTATCTATATTCTCCATTAGTTTTAAAATAAAACTTACAAGTATTCCAAACCCAAGATGATTTTTTGATAATCAGGTATGGATGAATTAGCTGAGAAATGTAATGTACAATTCCACGGGTCCTCATTTATCATCTTCACGTTAGCATTGAGGAACTTGACAGAGGGAAGACTCGTCTCAACCTAAAATATTAAAGCACAAGAGCTATATAACATCGAAATGGTTAGTGTTAATGTTTTGGTATACCGAAAATTTTAAATATGTAGAATGGGAAATTGTTTTGTTTATTTGACACATTAACCCTTCGTTTATCCTATCTTGCCCTATAACATTATGGTTTATAGATAGAATCCAGATTTTTATGTAGCGTTGACCTACAAAATATGACGTACAATACATAAATATGTAACAAAATCACTCGAAATGTGGAGTAAAATATGTAATATAGTGAAAAAAATAACATTAAATAAACCCTCCTTTCCCACGTTAATTATGCACACATTTATATTATTGAAACTAGATTTAATTTTACGGCTGCACATTTCTGAAGGATGTAATATAAAAACACTTTACACATACACACACACAGACACGTAGAATTGCTTTTTCAATTTTGCTTATTGCATTATTAGTTTGTTTTACACCACTTAATTTACCATTAATTAAGACATCCTATTAAATGGCATTATATGACTGATTTTAGAAATAATACACATTCTACCAAATTTCAATGAAACATTCATTGTTGTTGCTTCTTTGTAAACAAGTGAAATTTAGACCACTCCAAATTTTTTTAAAGAGGGTTAAAATAAATTTAGCTAATTAGTCGGCTAAATATAAAAGACTTAATTCCACAATGTAACATTTATCCAGGGCTAGAATTAGGTATACTAAGAACGTTACATAAGTAGTAGGGGGTTATGTAATATTCTAAAGAAAATGCCTCATCTAAATGCTAGAAAAACGTCTAAGATTACTTTCGCGTATGAATACACAAAGTCATTTTATCTGCAGCTGTATTTTTATAAAGATTTTATAAATACCCATTGAAAGAGTTAATAAAATTGTAATATGTTATAAATTTTTTTCACGAAATAATGTTTTTGGTTTTATAGAAGGCCCTTCCTACGAAAATTGGACTTTACTAACGAAGCTAAGGTGTTAGATAATGTGAACAACTAAACATTTCTACTAATATTTTGAAGAATTTATATATTTTTTTAAATGGTATGTTACACACAATGGTTACAAACGACTTAATCGATGCTATATGGGTTAGGAGGAAAGCTAACCCATTTATCTATTAATAAATTTTAGTTATTTCTTTTGAAAGGGAGATTGTTACGTGACACTTGCAAAATAATGAGTTAGATAGTTCTATTTTATAAAATGCCCCAAAAGGTGAATTAGCTCTCTTAAAGTCTTAAAATAATTGTGTTACACGGAAGGAAAAATTGCTTTTAAAAATATTGGATGAAACCCTTCAACCACTTTTTTGAAATGTTTAATTGAAGTTGGATATGTATTGTATCAATAGTAATCTATTTGAATGAGCTTAGACAATACATAATACATTCACTAGTGTAAATTATATTGTTTTGGAAATTATTAAAATAACTTACAGCTGCATACTACGGGAAAATTCCGCCCCCCCCC
>CABEEJ010000994.1:54957-91507 GCA_901482245.1 Timema douglasi | reverse complement strand
TTGTCAGAGGTGAAGGAAGGGTTTGGTAATCAGATAAATCTGTGCCGGGACCGAGGATTGAACCCCGGCCGCCAGCATAGAAGTCTGACCCCTTACCCCTAGACCACCAGGTCACTGACTACTCCTATACTCTTATACGAAATACACTTATATATTTAGATAAGCAGGGTCCATACATTTTTTCTGCCTAATATATCCCTTAATAAATTTGTTATTTTAGGAGCTACCTTAAAATTTTGTTGTGGTCTTCTTAACTAAAACAAAATTACCTCGAGTCATGTTATTAAGTACCACAAACCATTTGAAGATAGCTTCTAAAATAACGAAAAGTATTAATATTTTTAATGAGTTAATTTATGAACACGTATTTTTCTTTTTGGTTGTGATGTTTTCAAACTGACTACTCCATGAGAGAACAGTTAGGAAGATCGACTAAATGCCAACTCCTTCTTCCTTCCCCTTACAGTTTATACTAAGCTTTACCTAAAAACACGATGAAATTAATTGTGTCTGGGTTTTTAATTTAAGACNAAACCCTTCCTTCACCTCTGACAAGACATCTTGTGAATGTGAGGAATGCCAGGCCTCCACCGTGGTTCGTATTCCACGTTAAACTGTAGGTCCTCCATTTCATCTCACAATCACCCTACCATTACACATTAGCGTAAGTGCGTATAACCCGAACGGGTAGTAAGACGTGGTGGTAGTAATAATAATAGTGATACAATCTCATATGTTAAGTTAGTTTTTGTCTCGATATGAACCTGTTTTAATAAAGTGTTTTTACTTTTTACATTTATTATGGTTTACAGCCTGTGGACTTAGACAGTTTTTTATTCAAGACATATATTTTTCCACTATCGGGTGGCCATGTCGGGAATCGAACCCGTGACCCTTAGCTCAGTAGGCATACACGCTACCGAATGAGCTAATGTGTTGGACTGTTAATAATGTATACGTTTAACTAAATCCAATAAATGGTATAAAAATGATTTCTAACCTCAATTGTGGAAATGAGGTCTCTAAGTTCACACTTAAATAGTCGTTTTTAAAAAAAGTGTTAACTTGAATCTTGTGTTTCAAATAAAATAAATAGATATCTAGTGATGTCTGCGAAATGTTGGTTCTGTCAAAAATCAAGTTTCCAGATATATTTGAGAGAATTGAAAACGGCGTCTGTATTTTCCCATTTACTTTCAAATAATTGTTTTCAAGTTGCCACAAAAGGTCCACATTAAACTGTAAAAAGAAAAAAAAGAAATAATTATTACATAAGCTATTTGGATAGGTTACACTTTTGTCAAACAAACACTTTTTAGTTTTAGTTTATAAATATCGTGGAGAAAGTAGAGTAAAATCAGATTGAAAATTATTAGTAAAATAAGTTTCAGTGCTTTCAGCTTCGAACATGACCACCCTGTCGACGATGCAGATCTGGTGTCTCTGACCACTCGACTACCTCAATATTCAATATAAATGTTCTATAGGTTGGCCTAGGTCACACCCACAACAAAAAATCCTGAAACCTTAAAGTATCATTTTAATTTTAATTTTATACCAGATATTTCACTCTTTTTAATTTTAATTTTATACCAGATATTTCACTCTTTTTAGTTTTAATTTTATACCAGATATTTCACTCTTACATTGAAGTTTTTAATTCGTTAGACTAGACCTGCAAGACATACGGCCAACCAAGAAATAAGTTGCGTTTTTATATTTTGACTTGCAAAGTACTTTCCCTGCCATAAAAACTATGATAATTTATTAGAAAAAATTTATATTATATCATAATTAGAAGCGGCTAAAACCGTAATAAGCTACTATACAGATTGTAGATTTAGTCAATTATGTTAATTATATATTACTTGGGATAAAAATGACAGAATCCTGCTAGTTATATCGTGCGATAATTTGAATTGAATATAAATTGACTTATGCAGATGTATTTGACTGAACTTACTTGATTTGATTTGTTTATAAAAAAATAGCTCATTAATTAAAATAATTTAGGGACACAGTTATTAGATAAATGATAAGGACACAACATTATAAAACTAAATTAACTGTGACTTGAAATAATCACCAGTACCTAGTTTTGGTCATTGGTTATTTCCTGGTTGTGCATCCTTGCATTAGAAAAAAACCATATTAATTCTACACAAGCAACTTTATACGCTGAATGCATCTACTCAGCGAACATGCTAGAAAATGTACAAAAATGTATGTGGCTTATTTACAATTTAAAGATTTATATAATATCTAACAGCTAAATCATTATTACGATTGATTGACTGAAGTGTAATAGTGCCTAAATATTTTTTATTAATAATTTAAATCAAGGTTACCTGAATGCTATAAAGGAAGACAAAAAGAAATGGAGAAGCCTAGTGGCAGCAACTAGGTTTGGAAAACACTATCGATTCTGCTTAAGAGATCTTTGTTATTGACTAGAAAAAACAGTTTTATTCGTTATGGTGTAACTTATTGGAGCATATATGTATATTTATGTTTTTATATACTTATATATATTTGTATGCATATACATATATACATATATATTTACAGATAAGTCACATATATATGTGTATATGTTACGGGTAGTGTGTGAAATCTTGACAGTGTCGAATGGGAGATATCAGCATTATCCAGGTGCAGTAGATAAAATCAGGAATATAAAGTAATTTATCTCATTTACGAACTTATTCGGATAATATCGACACTAGCCAGCAAGATTTAGATAACGTTGAATAATATTTGTAAAACTAAGCACGTTTTAATACATATGTTATTTTGAAACAATATTTTGAAATTGTACCATAAATTGGATCGTAGAAGTGTTCTAATATTCAAAATGCCTAATTTTAAGCTTTGTTTTCCACTAACCTAACCTAACCTAGTTTTTAACTGAGACTAACTTAAGCTAATCTAACATAGCCTAGACTCACCTAACTTAATCTAAGTTAACCTAGCCTAAACTAGCTAGCCTAATTAACCTAACTAGCTTAGTTTCAACCATAGAAATTGCCACTATCCAAGTGGGGGTGGATAATGCCAATACTATCAGGATAAACTTCGATAAATATTATTCAATCACCTCTCACTCAACATTATCTATGTATTTTTGATAATGTAAAAATTATCTGGATAATATTGACTTTATACGGGATCATACTTTACCCGTAACATAATATTTAATATACAGAGTGGGTACGAAACAATTATACTTTTAGTAACTTGAAAATTAACACTGGAATTGAAAAGTAAATACTCACTAGTTAAATAAACCAAGCTACATACTACACTTTTTTACTTTTTGAAGATAATGTTAGTCAGGTGATTTCCACCGAACGTTAGGAAAACCTCAGCACGTTGGCAAACACTTTCCTCAGAATAGATCGTATAATTGTTTCCGACTCACTCTTTATAAATATATATATATATATTTATATTTAAAGCATGGTAGTATTCCAACAACAAAATGCAATGCTTTCTTATACTTACATTTTTAGCTTTAACATCCTTAGGATTAAAGTTGAAGGCTAAATTTTTCTCTTTTTGTCTCTCGTCTTTCAGAAAACTAGCCTCGAAGGGTTGTATTTGAAACACAGGTGTATCCATACTTAGACCTGCCTTGGCGTTAAGATAATTCTCTTCTCGCTTGACAAACACAAATCATTACAATTAAATAATAAATAGTGAACTAAGATATTAGAAAAAGTTTTATTTATAAATTCTGGTCCTACACCTTATCTCAGTCTGTAGCATGTCTGTCTACTGAGCTAGAGGTACTGGGTTCTATTCCCGGCATGGCTGAAAATTTATCATTGATGAATATATGGATTTACACTTTCACATTGATAAATTATAAGTCGGGGACTGGATGTTGTTCCTGTCCTAACCTCAATTTACTTTATAAGGTATATGAAGCTATGACAGGCCTAGCAAGCCGGTAGTGGAAAATATATGGCTTGACTAAAAAACTGACCCAGGCCTAAGGCTGGAAACAGTAATTGATTTATGTTTATAAATTCTAGTCATAAACATATATGTTGAGGATCCAACTACATAAACGGACATTGAAATACATAACTGACCAATATTCAAACTGAAATCTACCTGCTTCAGAAGCTGAATGGTCCAAGTCCTCATCTTTGTGTTGTACTAGCCTGCTGATAACGGGGAGATTGGAGCTTTAATCCCAGTCCGGTTTAATGGGGGCGGTTTTTCCTAAATGGTTTCTCCGACTCTCCTTCCACGCATATATTACCTCCTAAATATATCGCTCATCCCTACCCCATTATAGTAATTATCATACATGCGTATGACCTAAACAGGTAGTAAAACGCGACGATCTAAAAGAGATGCAAGTTCCACAAGTACCAAAGTTCGATGTTGGATTCTTTTACGGACTTTGAGAAAATGAAAATGACTAAACCTATTATTGTAAAAGTTGGAAACATCCAAATATGTTAATAATACGAGTTATACAAAATATTAATAATTTATTTTATGTTTACAAATTTTAAACTAGAATAACCTAGATTAACCTAATTTTAATTCGAGTTGGTTGAATTAGGAAACATTCAAAGGCATTTGAATATGGTTATTAGTTTTAAAAAGTTAATAGCCTGAAAAATACATATGAAACAGATTTTGTTTTTTTATGAAACATTAAATATTTCGATTATTTCGTTCAATTGATATTTTAGGACTTTGATCCCTACACACAATACATCCACTTGTTATAGAACTGAATATCAAAGGGGACCAGTTAGTTGTTCTATTAGTAGATCATAAGTATACTATACTACTAAGGAAATAAAACATTATTATTATTATTATATAAGAAAAATAATATTTGCTATGTTCAAACTTTTCTCTGCTAAACCGTTAAATATCATTGATATTTATTGCTGCATTGGCATGTTATATTGGAACTCTTCTTGGGGCTGTCCAAACTAGACTGAATCTAAAGTATATAAATCACTCGATTAATTTGTATTTATTAAAACTAATACAAAATACACTTCATTTTGAACTGATTCACCTATTGCCCAGGAGAAATGAATTTCTCAACCGATACTCAAAATTTGTGGCAAAGCTTTCCCTCTCCAAACACGATAAAGAGATTCCAAAGGTTGTCAAGATGTATTATGAGTATAGGGATGATTAAAGGGACTACATAAACCTTGTTCAAAACAACTTTATTTTTAGCACAGCGTCCTACGACCAATTCGAATTATATTCTTATTTACTAATTACGTTGATGAGCTAGGATTGGGGAAGTTTGAACTTATAGGAAGTGTACCCATATATGCGTGGAGAGAGAGAGAGAGAGAGAGAGAGAGAGAGAGAGATAGGGAAGGAAACCATGTAGGGAAAACCACCATCATTATACCCAACCGGGATAGAACCTTGAACTCCCAGTCAGCGACAGTCTAGTCCAGGGTCCACAACCCTATGCCCGCCGAGCCTTTTACATCTTCCCGCCACTTTTTGACCACAGATGAAATGTTCTTGACTAATAATTTTAATCTGTTACTTTTCTGACAAAAAATCAAGTTTGTGCTTATCTCCAGGTATGCTGTTCTCAAGAAGTCGGTGATCGAAAGCCCCCCCCTCTTTCCAATTCTTTCCTCTCATTCCACTTTCTTTGCCGGCTCATTTACAAATTGTACTTTTACTCGGAACCACTGTAGTTTCAAGCTGAATGGTTTTGCTTTTTCCTAATCTCAAAGAATTACCCCCTTCCATAAATATCTTCCCACTCACTAATTTCATGCCAAAACTTCCTATTTCCTTTGTAAATATCTTGACATGGGTCGACCCAGCTTTGGTGCCAGAATAAACACAGATGAATATATATTTTAAAAATGTACCCAAGCACCAAAATGTTTAGTAGTTAAATAGTTCCTAGTGTATTTATTTGGGTCTTTTTAAAACCGTAAATAAAGCAGTATATATTTAATTTATTTTATGTCAACTTGGAGCGGGTAGAACCCCACTAGCCCCGCTCCCTCCCTTCCCCCCATGACTAAGCCCTTGAGTATTACCCACAGCCACACGTAACGTCACAATCGCTGTTGGAAACTTAACATGGCAGTCGACCGGCCGTGTGTATAGCGTTGAGCCTGGCGGGAGTTAGTAAATTTGCCTTGAAAAAGTAATTGGTGCCCGACGCACTACCGTTAGTTTTGAATACGCTCTAAGGTACAAAAAGGTTGGGGACCTCATGTCTAGTATATTGCGAGAGTAGGTCCTTATACCATGTGGACACTGAAATGGGTTGAAACCACTTTTTGCTTTAACCCTTTGGTTTGTTACTTGCGTTCAATCTGTCATCCATTAATTACAATTTTTGGATCTAGGGTTGCATGTTGAATGATATGGTGCTGTACTAGATTAAGCAAGGCTGTTATTTGTATGTAAGTAAACAATGTGATTATAAATATTACGTTAAACACTTTAATCAAATGATCAGGGGTGTACGAAGAAGAATAAGGGATGTTAACTTTGCCTCTAGTGAAAGCCTGGGTAGTGTTCATACATGGTTTGTGGTGGACCTAGATTGTGCTAAAATGGTAAGATTAGAAGATAATAATAGGTCAAAGATAAAGGACTAGAAAATGAAGGATATGACTGTAAGTTATGAGTTCCAGGATAAAATTAAAACTATTATACCAAACCCTGAAATACAAGATGGAAATGTAGAGTAGAATAACTTTAAAACTAGTCTAGCTAACAGTGCAATAGAAATAGGTTGTAAGACATGTGAAAGAATGAAGGAAACGAAGACACCATGGTGAAATGACAGATTGAAGGGTGGTATAGTGGAGAGGAATAAGGCAAATCAATTCAAGGATATAGAGAAACATAAGCAACATCATGGCCTGATAGAAAAGGATGAGACAAAAATGGAGGAAGTAGAGTAAGAATACAGTAATGGTAAACAGGAAGTTAAAATAGTTATACTAGAAGAAAAGCAATGTTGTTGGGAGGAGTTTACATATAAATAAGAGTAAGACAGCAAAGGTAATATTAAAATGCTGTTTGGAATGGTAAGGAGTAAAATATCTAAAAAGGAAGCTATTAGAGAAATACAGAAGGAGGATGGAGAAGTAGTTAACAATATGAAGGTGATTAGGAACGAGATGAATACCTATTTCGATTAACTACTAAATGGTGATGGAATAACCGGAGAGGAGGAAGATAATCACTAAACGATCAGAAAAGATAAACCAATTACTTGGGCAGGAGTAGAAAAATCTTTGCGGGGGATGAAGAGTGGTAAGTCAGCTGGGGTGGATTAACTCACAGCAGATATGACAAAGCAGCTGAAATATCTGGGATACAATGGCTATACTGGACACTAATAACATTTTGGCGAAACAATCGGTTTCAGATAACTGGACTAAGAGGATAGTTATTCCTCTCTTAAGAAAAAGGAGCATAAGGAAATGCAGCAACTATAGAAGCATAATTCTACTTTCTGAAGTCTTGAAAATGATTGAAAGTATTATTGAGAGAAAACTGGGAGCCATTATTGACCTGTCCTATAACAACGTGGCTTCAGGGCTAATAGGGTACATCAGACCTAATCTTTGCTTTATGGATGCTAAAGTAGAGGTATTGGGAGGAATGGAAGTATCTTATAATGGTGTTTTTGAACCTGGAAAAGGCGTACGACAGCGTCCCGTGAACAATACTTTGGAATAGTTTAGAAAAACTTATAGTTCCAGGAAATTGGATTGAAAATATTCGAATGTTGTATATAAATTGCTTTTTATGTGTACAGATTAAAGAAGGCGGGCCAGAGTGGTTTGAGACCAAAACGAGGGTCAAGATTTTCAACTGTCATGGATGCTGTACTAAAAAACAATATCGAAAAGCTAAATGCCCTAGTATACACGGTTGACCTGGCAATTTGGGTAGAAACTATGAGAGACTTACAGAAATGACTGGATTAGTGGGTCTCCTATTTCAAAAAGTATGAGATGAATGTGAGTAAAATAAAGACAGTTGCCTTGGAAATCAGTGAAGTAGACTCTAAATGATGCATATGCCTGTAAGGGGAGCAACTAGAAAGTATCCACGAATTCAAATACCTCGGTTGTGTAATCACCTGTAAGATAACCATAAAACAGAAAGTACTCAACAGAGTGACCACTGAGTCAAAATTCTTTAATTAGACATGGCAGCTAATATGGGACAAGAAAGCACCAAGGATAACCTTGATGAGACTATGTAAGCTATACCTTGTTTTCATTATTACCTACAGTTTAGATACTTTCACAGTAAATCAGAAGGAGCTGAGTACGCTGCAAGCATGTGAAATGACATTTCTAAGTAGCGCCCTGCAAAATATACGGAGAGATAGGTAATTAAGACTCAGATGGTTTGGCCCTGTTAAAATAATGGAAATCGCAAAAACACCATGTTTTGGCCTATATATGGAAAGAGAGGTAGAGGGCAAGAGACCAATTGGACGATCATGAGGAGATGGGTGGACCAGATAAACCAAGGAGGACGTAGAGAAGAAAGGAAAGAGCTGGATAAGAGTGATAGAGGGATAAATGTTCCTGGACAGACAGCGTTGGTGAGAGCTTGATTGTAAACACCCTACCCATCAAGCAAAGTTTGAAACCTACGAAGATAAGTCAAAATGTAAGTCAAAGATAAGATTTTTGTGGTTGTCCATAAGAATATTTTAATTATTTATAAACTTGCCATTGTGTGCATGTAAAATGTAAAGAGAAAGGTTCAGAGAAAAAAACAACACTCTATTATTTTATCCTGACATATCTAAATTGGTCTATTCGTCTATTATAAATTTCATTTAAACTCTAGTTCATGTTAAAATAATATTTGTAGCTATTTTGAAAACGATTACATATTGAAATATGTCAAATTTAGTCATATAATTCAAACCTATTCATAATATATATATATATATATATATAATTGGTATTTTCACTTCGAGATGTTTCGAAGATGTTAAGATTATTGTTGGTGTTAAAGTATAAGATAAAGAGATTTCACCTTTGACTTTGAAATCTCGACATTTCTAAGCTTTGAACAGCCCTACAAATAGTTGTATTATTTTTTTAAAGAGGGAGTTAAATAAGTTTCAGCTTATACAATATTATTACTCAAAAATTAAATCAATAATTATTTACCCGTATCAGTGGGAGCACGGATTAAGCATCCAACTTATCTATTATGGTTGTTCAATGACGGAGAGGTTGGGGTTCTAATAAAATCCTGGTGAACTTAGTTTTTTTTTCCTTTCAAAATGGTATCCCACTCTCCCGCCTTCTAAATCAGCATACATTTGTGCTAAATATATATGTTTATTGATATAACCTCATTATTGTAATTACATGTTTGTAACCTGGACAGTTACCAAAAAGCACAACCTCCTAAAAAGCTAAATATGAGTTATTTATTAAATAAACTAATATTTCACTATTAAATTTCTTGGTGTTTTACTAATACTTATTAATATAGAGCTACATATTAAATTAAGAAATCTATATATAGAAAATATATTAGTTTATCAACAAGGTAATGTTTGAATATATATAAATGACTCAAAAACGTTTGTCAAACAATTAACTTAAATACTACATAAAACCACGTATAATTGATATTTTAGTTATGTGATTTACTGAGATCTATTGTTTTATTTGAACTATTTTTATTCTTAAATATCCTCTTAGCATTTACACGTTATTAGAATGAATGTAAATCACTTAGCGTCCTAAATAGTAGCTCAGTTGGTAACGTGCATGTCTACTGATCTCAAGATCTCTGGTTTGATTCCTGGCATGGACTTACATTTAACATTGGTGAAATGTGGATTGTCTCGTTTACAGTGCTGAATTAACGGCCAGAATCTGGGTGAAGTGTCTGTTCTAGATTTAAGCTAGTTGTTAAGTAGTGTACTGATATAATCAGTCAGTTCAGAAAGTACAAGTTAAATACAGTAAATAAATGAAAATTAAATAAACTTTGAACTAATTGATACTCGAACACATTCCATTCTCGGTCACATCTGGATTTATTACCCTCCAAATATAATGAGGTTTATCACAAGATACGTTATGACTTTTAATAGTGTAGAGCACTTACTTTGTAGTTGAAAATTAATGTAACAAGAGAATCCTTCGCTTCAAGCGTGACGTTTCCATTGTAGTGACTTTCTTGTGTTTCCATGGTAGCGTTGAGGCCAATAATTTGTAAAGCTTCCAGGGGGGAGTAGAACTTGAAAAGTATATTCTGCACCTGAGTGTCATTCTCTACTCCAAAAGCGTCTTTGGTGTATTTTAGTAATAGACCTGCCTGCAAACAGACAACATTACAAAACCAACCCATTTGTCTGACATCTTAGCTTGATCTGCAGTGTGTCTGCCTGATAAGCTTCATTGAACATTTTTACATTTTTAGGTAGTGAAAGTATTGTGATCGTCTTAAACTCAAACTCGATATTTTGATGAATTTTGACGTTTCATTACCCCCTCCCCCCCATAAATCCGAAGAAGTGTTTTTTTCAATGCCAAATATCTCAATATATATCTATAGGAATTCCTTTTCAATTGATAATCACTCAGATCATGTGTTAAAACTAGAATATATTCTAAGAGAATAGAATAACTAGGGTGAATTAAAAGACAATGCACCAGTACCTACATGAGTAAATAATTGAAAAATTCATAAAGTAGAAAGCTCTTTCATGTGTATATTATCATAATTGGGTCATAATTAGGTGTAATGAAGTGTCAGTTCTGCTAATAGAGTCACGTACACGTTTATATTAGCTAAGTTGAGTATTTGATAACTAAGTAAACACTTTAAGTCCAATTAAAGTTCATCTAGCTCATAAAAATAAAATTGTGAATTTAAGAGTTGAAAAAAAAAGATAGAAGAATTTTATGGTCCTAATGTTTAAAAATAAGCTATTTAGTAAATTGATTATTATCAACTGAATTAAAAAAATATTAAAAATTTCTGAAGTACATCATGATATTTGAAATTAAAAATAATACGAAAATAATTTGTGATAGTAAATCGTACAATTTTATCTGAAAAGTAAAGCAAACTTACAGTTTGTACTGATATTTGCAGTGAAGTCTTCCTTTAACGTAACCATAATAAAGGAAAACTTCACAAAAATTCAAATGCGCAGACAAACCTTAGAGATGTATTAAATTTATTGATGTACTATCAAAGAAAAAAAACACGAAGTAAATTGAAAGAATCTTTTGGTATTAAGCACCCTCTCACACTCAAATAAAATTTTGCTCTTTGTTTAGTAGCAGGAAATAAAACTGAATTAAATTAATTTACAGACAGCAATAAATGACTGAAATATTATCTAAATTTAGATGAAAAAGCAAGCACACTAACAGTGGCTCCCTTACTTGAAGATCTTGTTGAAATGAACACAAAAGTAAAGAGTTTGAATCTATTATAAAATAACCAAAACTGAGTACGTAGAATTTACACGCAAAGCCTTAAAATAACTGAAAAAAATACCTACATTTAAGACGCATATGCAAGCGCTAGAAGTGGCTCTCTTAAGTGGTGACACTGTTACAATTAGCACCAAAACATATAATTTAGATTTAATATCGTTAAAACCAAAATAAAGTAAATTGATAGAAGCACTCCATATTTTTCTCTTGGTTTAGTACCAAAATACAAAACTAAACAAACCTAATTTACAACTAACATCATAAAATTACTGCAAACATATACCGTGGCTTCGAATCTTTAGCTGGCAATAATATAGATAAAATCGCACACAATTATCTATGCTAGCTTATAGCACAAAACTATCGTTGCTAAGGAGATTTATAATTTGTTTGTTGGTCTTTCCATATCCTTCGGTGCCAAAGAAACTTACAAAGCAGATTAATTTGATATATTTTATATTGCTACAAGTTTAAGATGGAAATGTAACTACATTAAGGTCGGTTTATTCAAAACAGCTTTGATCGCAGATGAGATAACGTGATGGCATATAGTTTACCCTTTCTTAAAAATAACAGTTAAAACATAGTAAATCCCAGCTCGATCCTATGAGTACTTTTGAGTTTACTGGAAACAAACAATTATACATAACGAAAGACAATCGAAGGCACATACAGATTTGGAGTTTACTATGTGTATATATATATATATATATATATATATATACACAAAGAGAGCCAGTCTTACACATACACGCACACGCACATTTACACACATATATATATATATCTGTGTGTGATTTTATTCAATGAAAAAACAAACAAATATAAATCGTTATTATGTAAATTTACCTTCAATGATTCTCCAAAGCTTTTGATATTAAAGTTATACTCCATTTCGAATAGTGTGTCTCTTTTCTTATAGAAGTTAAAGAAAGCTTTCATCTCCTTGAAGCAGTCACAAGGTGAAGTTAAATGAAGTTTGTTGGACATTGTGAAGACATCCTATACATTTATAAAAACAAAATCATTATTAATTTGTAAAAGTGAGGCTGATTTAGTTAAAAATACTTTTTTTACTAGAGATTACGGGAAAAGTGTATACGTACGTACCCTCTGTACCACACTTAAAGAGAGCAAGCTTATCTTACTTGGCTCGTCTAAAGTGTTATCAGTCAAGGTAAGAGTGCCTGCTACCTTTCATGATGAATTAAATATTTATATAACATATGGCTCTCACCGAATGACTGGCCGAGGTGGTGGTCTAGCTGGCTACTTTACATATAATTTATACAGATTTTTTAATCCCTAGGCACCTTAATGAATCATTAGTCATTATTTTTTTGCAAATTATGTATAAATATTTATAATGTTAAATAGACAAATGTGTATGTTTATGAGTTTTCTAAATTTAATTGTTTGTAATGATGTAAATTTAATTTTTGTTGTTGTATAAGTGATTTATTAAGGTAATGAATAATATGATGTGTGAATAAGATAAAACATGTTAAAAATCATCAGCTAATGATCGTGTGTTTGGTTGATTTAATTTGATATCACTAATTTTTGTTTAGTTTTTAAGATCTCTTCTATTATTATTTTCGTTACTTAAGCTACTTATTTAAAAATTTAATATAGTTATAAATTAAGTATAAATATTATTGTAGCTTGGTTAGGTGTAAGACAAGGTGTTACACCTACGTTTTGGATTGAATAACGAAACTTAAATTATTATTATTATTTGCACCGCGTCTTACTACCCGTTCGGGTTATACGCACTTACGCTAATGTGTAATGGTAGGGTGATTGTGAGATGAAATGGAGGACCTACAGTTTAACGTGGAATCCGAACCACGGTGGAGGCCTGGCATTCCCCACATTCACAAGATGTCTTGTCAGAGGTGAAGGAAGGGTTTGGTAATCAGATAAATCTATGCCAGGACCGAGGATTGAACCCCGGCCGCCAGCACAGAAGTCTGACACCTTACCCCTAGACCACCAGGTCACCTTAACGAAACTTAAATATAATAAATACATACATACGTTGCATTTATACACCATTTATTTATGACATTAATATTGGATATGCATGAGTAAGATAGATAACTTGTACTATCTGGCCTGGTTCAAAGAGCTCTAAGTTAGCTGAAGATCTCACATCCTCTTTATAGACTATGCTCTAAATTATTGATTAATACATGGCAGACAGGATATACACCAGACCCACAGCCTCAAGGTTAAAATGGCTGCACACATTGGGAGAGCTTGTGTCCTTCAACACGGGGTATCACTACGCGCAGTCCCAAGTGACAACATCGCTATCAAGCAGGCATTTTTAAAAACAGTACAATTTATATATGGTTTTGATAGAGAGAAAAATGCGGGTGACCTGGCGGTCTAGGGGTAAGGTGTCAGACTTCTGTGCTGGCGGCCGGGGTTCAATCCTCGGTCCCGGCAAAGATTTATCTGATTATCAAACCCTTCCTTCACCTCTGACAAGACATCTTGCGAATGTGTGGAATGCCAGGTTTCCACCGTGGTTCGGATTCCACGTTAAACTGTAGGTCCTCCATTTCATCTCACAATCACCCTACCATTACACATTAGCGTAAGTGCGTATAACCCGAACGGGTAGTAAGACGCGGTGCTAATAATAATAATAATAATAATAATAATAATAATAATAACTATTTTACTGAATAATCAAGTTTATAAGAATATGTATTTGTGAACTTACAACGAATGTAAACTCGTCGTACATCTCGGCGGTTCCGTCTGGCAGGACCATTGAACCTACAATTGTGTACAAAGGGCCGTTTTCATCTATTTCCAAGTTGCCTTTCATAGTTGGGTAGAGGAAAGTATCTAATTCAATAAGACCTCTCCAACTAATAGCATTTTTATTCTCATCCTCATCATAATCGTAATTTTCATACTCTTCATCTTCGTTTTTCGTATCTTCCGGTTCCGTTTTTTGTGAGTTTATTGAAATATCTTGAAACATGCGTGGCTTCGGCTCCCCAAGAATTCGTAGTCCAAACTATAAAAATCAAACAGTTTTTAACATTTTTCAAATAAATATTACAATTAATAATTCCATCAATATTTACTAACTTATGAAATCATAGTATCTAACATTTCATCAAATATGTAAAAAAAAAAAAAAGTTATTAAATTAAAATATACAGCAGATAATGTGGGATTAAAGGGGACGTGAGAATAGTCCAGTGTTTTTAAAGTTATGGCAAAACATTTTTTTGGCATAAATAAATCGAATTTTGAACCAGTAGAAACAAAGAGTTTAATTTTCTTCACTTGGCAACCTCAATAGTTGTTTAATATCTATCATGAGCGTAGAGGCATTAGATGAGGAACCTTTTAAATGAAAAGAAAAAGTAGTCATTAAATTCCAGGACACCCTTGACACATGTTTAAGAAACTTTTGATACCTTCATGTGAAGAAAATTAAACTAGTTTGCAATAATTTATTTATTTATTTATGCCAACTAAATATTTTTAAATAAAACTGCAAAAACAATGGCGTTTTCTCGCGTCTCCTTCCACCTTAAATATTTCATACAGTCCAAAACACATAATTTGTTAGTCATGGCTTATGATATACCTTTGTATCAGTGGCCTGCGCTGTTATATCTAATTCTATGTTGAAACTATTGGTATACTTTAATTTCAAAATAACGCCATTTTCTTCAAATCCAGATAGTGGGGTGTACAACTTATAGCTGTACTCAAAATCTGTCCATTCTCTGAAATGCCACACACCAGAGAATCCAAGCACAACTGAATTCCAACCAATTCTAAAATCGACCTGGAAAAAATCATTAAAATTAATATTAATACAACTAAGCTATAATGACACAATATAAAGGTTACACGTCATATTCTATTATTTCTTTTAGCACCGCTTGGGGTGACACAAATAAATCATAAAAAAAATTAAAAATAGTTGTGAAATTTGTTGAATTTACCAGCAGTGGTGTTTTATCTGTTTAATAGATTAGACCAGAATTAATATCGGTCACCATTAATGGATATGTCGAAACTAGTTTTAGGTTTTAACATGTGATTTTGACTTTCGTTTCCCCATCATATCTCTACGCTAGTGCAAGTGAACTTCTTCTAAAATAGACTCCTCTTCCCCCAACTTTGATTAAGTAAATAACTGTATTTTTTTTTTAGGACGTAGAGAAACTAAACAATCTACAAATATGTTGTTTTATGGACAATAATATATTAACACTGCGTTAGAGAATGTTTCGATATAAATTTCAGAACACATTATTACTTGGCTTACAAATAAAACTTTCATTAAAATACTGAAACAAAAATTTGTTTTTGTTCGTGTGTTATGGGAGGAGGAGATGGGATCGAAAATATCAAATACATTAGCAAATAAAAAATGTATACATAAATATTTTTTTGAAATTGAGAGAACCTAATAAATATAGGTATTCTCAATGATCCAAAACAAATATGTGTCAGATAATATATTTGAATGACACGTTCATGTATAAAAAATATATTTTTATTCATCATTTATTTAATTTGAAATTTAATTATAAAACACAAAGTCAATTAGATGTAATAAAAATGAAGTTATAGGCTTTATTAGCTTATAAAACGTTCAATTATCAGATTACCAACTACTTAAATATTAATTTTAATTGGTTTAAAAAATTAATCTCTTTCACAAGATTGAGCCCGGATTCATTATATGGTCCAGTTGTAATATTTAAAGTATATTTAAATTAGCTAACAAGGATAAATATAAGTATTCATTAGGTAAATGCAAACACGGTTTCAGAGTAAAGTTGTTAACTACTACAGATACGTACTTATTTATTTTTGTGCTTCGCATATTTCAAACAATTCCGGACTATCCCTATTTGATTACACTAATGGGCTTGGGGGATGAGTAATTTAGAGTAAATGTAAATGTAAGAGAGTGTGAGAATCCATTCAGGAAAATAATTCCTCATTACATTCTACCGGAATTTGAACCCCGTCTGATGAACGAGCTTCACGTTTAGTTCACGTCCCCACGGATTAGACTATGAAGGTAGACATTTTAGTTGAATCGTAATTTATAAAAATAAAGTAAAATTAAGTATAACTAGCTGAGAAAATAAATGTTTACCATCTTATTCCCATAATTTACTTGCAATTAATAAATTACTAATGAAAACCTCTGAATCATTGAAAATGAAACAACTTTTCACAAAGTGGCCAACCTATGTTTATCTTGTTTTGTATTTAACCTGTACTTTCTATTTTGGTACAGTCTGCATGCAAAATTATAGCATACAATATATCCATTTTTTTTAAATCTAATAGCCAAGTTGTAAGGATTAATAATGGATATGAAAATAATACATTTAATTGTAATCATAAGTCGAGGAAAAAAATTACTTACATTATCCTCTTTCAGTTTCCCAATAAATATAGCTCTTCTTAAAAATTCTAAAGGTGTAGCCACGCTTAACTTGATGTCGAAGTTCGTGAAAGTGTTGTAACTGAGAAGAATTTCAATTCCAGTAGCCCCAATAGGACTTGATATTTCAGCCACAAGGTGTCTCCTTAATTCCGAGTAACCAAAGCGACCATTTATGAATTGAAAATCGGGGACTGGTGTGGTAATATTGAAGGTAAAAATACTGTTTGAAAATTCTTTCAAATGACCTGCAAAATAAATTGTTAACATAAGCGTACTAAAAAACCAAAGCTATTATCTCAAGTGTACGAGAACAAAGAAAATTTAAATTGTATTTACCTTTTCATTGCCTTTTTCTAATTATATTAGTCATTATTATTATTAAATTATTATTAGATAATTCTACCAATTTAGTCCAAAGGAGAATCAAAACGCCTATTCCTCAAATTACTATTCTTAATTCATCTAAATATCCAATTGGTTTTCTTCTACACTTAAATATTATATGAGGAAACAACTCATTTTTTAAAAATAGTTTAAACTAACAAATAATAGTGTATTCTATTCACAATTTTCTCCCTTTCATAAATTAGTTGAAACTATTATATTTATAGACAGAGCCAATTGGACGAACTCAATAGGAAATAGTATTAAATGCAAACCCAGAGAATTTAGGAAATTTGATAAAAATAATCGTGTGAATAAAGTTTTCCCGTCTAACCTAGAAATTAATGGCAGGATTATAGCGGATCCTTTATTAATTGCTAATGACTTTGGGACCTACTTTCATTCCGTTTATAATTCAGCGTTGCCTGTCCTACCCTGCCCCATTATTGAAACTAATGCGCCCTTGTATCCTTGACACATTACACCCTTGGATGTTGCTAGTGCTATAAAAAAATTGAGTTCTTCTAGATGTGCTGGGACAGATGGAATTTCAAGTTTTATTGTTTAAGGCTGTGCCAGCATTTTCAGCCCTTTGTTAGCCTATATCTTTAACATTAGCCTGTCAAATGAAACTTTTCCTCTTAAATGGAAACAATCTGTTGTCATACCTATTTATAAAAAGGGTTAAAAACAAATGTTTTTAATTATAGACCAATTTTTCTCTTAACTACTTTCTACAAAGTATTCTAGAAAATCATAAATAAGCATACTTTCCACTACCTTAAAAATAAACTTTCAGATAATCAACATGACTTTATAAAAATGAATCTACTGTCACTAATTTGATAGAATTTCTTTGGGCATGTTGCCCCTCAAATCTCTGGCCAAGGTCAGGTTTATGCTATTTATTTTGACCAAAGTAAGGCATTTTACTTATGTCAGCATATCATTATTCTCTCTGAGTTTGGTACTTTTAGCCTTTTTCACTCATATGTAAATTGGTTCAGCAGTTATTTGCATGAAAGATCATTCACTATTAAATTTGATTCACTCACCTCAACTACATTTTTACCCCCCTGTGGCGTACCATAGGGTTTTAATTTAGGTACTCTTCTCTTTAATGCGTTTATTGATGACATTGGTAAATATTTGAACTCATCTAGTTATTTACTCTTTGCTTATGATGTAAATGTATTTAAAATTATCAAATCAATCGCAGATTGTATAGATTTACAAAATGATGTAAATGGGATTCTACAATGGTCTTTATAAAATGGAATGTCTATTAATAAATCTAAGACTAAATCTATATCTTTTACTAGGAAAACTAATCCTTTCTTTTTTACTTACAAATTGGGCAATACAATCATTATTAGCACCGTTTATATTAATGATATTGGTATTATCATGGATAACTAACTTTATTTCCACTATCATGTTGACCATGCAATTTCCCATTCACTGAACTTAATTGGACTGATTAGATTTATTATGTCATCATTTAAAAAAGTTGACTCTTTTTTATGTCTGTACTATGCCCTGGTTAGATCTAAGCTAGAATATCGTACTGTTGCTTGGAATTCCATTACCTTAACTGACTCTTTCAGGTTGGAAAAAATTCAAAGAATATTTGTCGCTTCGTGTTATGATAAATTCTTTAGTAACCGGATTTATTATGATTATGACAGAATTCGAATCCTCTTAAGGCTTCAAACTCTCTTCTCGCGTGGACTTTATGGTGATGCCCTTTATGTTTTTAATATAGCAAAATTTCTTGAAAATTTGCCCTTGATCATGCAGGCATTCATATCCCTTCTCAGGCTTCTCGTAATCCTAAATTATATTTTCTCAATAGCTCTTATAATGTGAGACCTATAGGTCATTGTATCCACAGCGCCATTTCTAGATTTGTCAAATTAAACTTTTATCATAAAAGTAAAGCTAAACTTAGAGAGTTATTTAAGGAAATCCCATATCAATCATTTTTCATGAAGAGGTTCTGCCTATCATATTTAAATTTACTATATTCTCATTAATGTTTTATATGGTCACTTCTTGTAACCTTTCTTTAGTCATTTGTTATTATTTATATTTTTTATTCTTTTCAATATTAATTACTTTTTTTGGAACTATTCAACAATATATAAAATTATTTAGCTCTTATTGCTTATCTTATTTTCTTGTGTAAATATTTATATTTGTAAGGTACTTGTGTACTTTCAGTGCTGGCTTGTTATAGATCTTACGACTGTTGGCCAGCACTATAATAAATAATATTGAAACTGAAGGAAATTATTATTATTGTTATTATTTAAGGATCACCCCTATCACCAAATATTATCAATTTGTTCACCATAATTCACTAAATTATTATTACTTTTGAATAATCACATTTGTTATTTAACCTGGTTATTGATATTAATGATTATGTTTTTTCAAATCTTTCATTTCACAGTTTAGCTCTGGTTCTGTAAACTATTTTTTTTTCTGTATTTCTTCAGTGTTAGCCCGTTAAAGATCTGGACCGCTGTGAATGATGTCACCTACGTGTTCACTAATGTCAACTTTATATCAACTAATGTCACCTCCATGTCAACTAATGTCAAATATGTGTCAAATAATGCTACCTCTGTGTCAACTGAAATGAATTATTTGTCACCTAATGTCACCTCCATACCCCCCGTGGTGTGGTGATCAGTGCACCTGGATACAAGCCTAGGGGTTCTGGGCTCGATTCCTGGCTGGCACCCTGGGTATTTTTCTCTTAAGGGGAGTTACACAAATGGTCATCAGGGTTTGGTTAGTTATGCTTAAGTTAGCTTTAAGTGTTTCCACTGGTTCCACACTTTCATACTCACTTTCACCATCACACCTCAGCTCATCAGGACATGGAAAGAGTCTCAACGGAAAGGATGTACTATTAGTACGTTCGGACGTTCCCTTGGAAATGGTACAGTACATTAGTACTGGCTAAACCTTCCACAACTTGGGCTACGACTGATGTAGCCTGGACGCTCAATATTATTATTATTATTATTATTACCTCCATGCCAACAACAGTCATATTCTACCATCAATAGTTACACCAAAGGTATTATTGAAAGACTATTGAGGGTCTAAGAATATTAGGACATTTAATTTTAAAATAGTTCTAGATATCTCGACTACTGATCTCTTTTACGCCTATCCCTTGTTCAAGGTGTTACGATCATAATATTTTGAAAAATGGGAGAAGGGAGTGTCAGAGGGTATAAAAGATGAAAGAAAATTAAGAAAAAACTCATCTTAATATTTTCAAAAATTTGCTGATGGTTAGCCATTATATTCCTTTTGTTGCCTGAGTCTCCCTGGAGGGGTCGGAGGGAATGGGGTAGGGGTGTTTTTAAATAGTGAAGGGGCAGCTATCAAAATATATTATATACTTGAGAGTTTATAATGGACTTAGCTTAGAAAGATTCTTGATGAACACTTATATTTAAAGTTTTAAACATCATGACATTATTCAAAATCTTATATACATTTATAAAACACCGTTTCAATAATTATGTTAGACCCGGATGGTCAAAAGCGTCGTTCTCATTATAGAGTAGACTTTCTATGACGAGGATATCTGGTTTGGAACCCCATTTGGGTGTACTGATGGTGGTTTTTCCCTAAATGGGCTTCCACTCTTCCTCTAATCATGCGGGTACCTATCCTCTAAATTAAACCACCCTCATCCCTAACATATTAGCATAATTATCACATCAGTAATGTTAATAAGACGCGGCGATAAGAAAATGCATTGCACATATTTGTTTATTATTGTTTGTGTACTCCTTTTTTTTAATACAACAAAATAAGTAACATAAGTTATATAATTCAAGCGAACATGATAAGGTAGGTAATTATATAATAATAATATTTAGCACCGCGTCTTACTACCCGTTCGGGTTATACGCTCTTAGTACTAATTACTCTAATGGATTAGGAATTAGGAAGGTTGAATTAAAGGAAGTGAGCCCGCATTTGCGTGGAGGTATAGTGGAAAACCATTTAGGAAAAAACACCCCCAGTTCACCTGAACGAGATTCGAACCTAGATCTCCCCGTCCTCAGCAGTCGAGCTCAACACGACAAGCGCGTTAGCCACCTACGCCACCGAGGCGGGTAATTATATAATTAAATGAACCAATATTTGACATAAAGATTGTGAGGAATGATTTTTTTTTTTAAAAGAACCTAAACAAATTCTTGTCTTGCAGGTACAGTACGTCGGTTAGAGGGTTGTACAATTTTCATTGTCAGTCATTTGGCTAAAAGTAACATCAAATCGAATGTGTAATGTGAAATAGTTATCCAATAGTTATTAATATTTTCACCAATAAATTAGGTTCAATCTGTGCTCACCTTCAATTGACAGCGTGTATTTCCTCCTGTCTATATCCACATCAGCCATTCCTCTGATATCCCATTGGTTTGTGAAAGACAAAGCACTCTTCATCACTCCTCTTCTGTAGCCATTAAATGGAGATATTAACGAAGCTTGACCTGTTATATTGGTGTATTTATCATCTTTGGCGAGATTCCATACGCTTTGTAGTGCAACTGTCCGGTCAGGTTTATACTGCAAATGGCCATTGGGTAAAATTACTTCATTGATATTATACAATAATATATTAATTGTAGCGTCAAAATATTGAGATTATACTTTTTTCAGCACGACTTAGTACCCGTTATGATTATACGCCTACATTAATTATGCTAGAGGAATAGGGATGATGAAGGTATAATTTTATAAAAAAAATGTACCGTATCTACATGTGGGTAGCGTGGGAAACCATATAGGTAATATACTTTCGGCACACCTGACTAAGATTAAAAACTTGCTATATTTGTAACTGGTAGTCAATTCTTTAACGACGTGATGCCTTAGACCTCATGCGAACCGATGCAGGTGTTTATGATTTATCTTGTGAAATAACACATCTATTGGAGATGAATTAGATGATTGTAAGGATTATGTTATAGGTACTGATAGTACAAGATAGATTGTGGTATTTTGTATCGATCATAATACAACAAAACATAATCTAATTTTTTTATTTGTATTGACACTGAAAAATTCATAAGTGTCATGGCGAAAACAATTAGAAATAAATGCAACTTACATTAATAACATTTTAAAAGTACTTTAGAAAATAAGAAAATTGACGTTAATGTTATTATTGAATCAGGTGGATCATGTTATATAGAACGCTTGTAATTATGGAATAAAAAAGCCTAATCTATTATTAACGCTTTTTTGTGAGAAATTCTCCATCTTGATATCATATTCTGAAAATTAAATAGCTCAGTTGTCCGATCATTGGCGTACTAAGCCAAATGATCCCGGGTTCGATTCCCGTGTCCAGGTGTCAATTTTCAGCTTGTAATTTTAATTAATTAATGAGTGTGAACTAAAAATGTAATCGTTTAATTTGTCTAATGCATTACGTGCTGGAAATCTAAGACATAATGGTTTTCATTTTGATTTTAACGTAAAGTAAAACCGCATTAACCCGGACTATAAATACATTTTTGTTTACTTATTACTGTATTACAAGCAATAAAATGATTAAAAATGTACAAAGTTCTGCCTATGACGAACACTTAAGATAAATAATTAAGTTTATAGTAAGATATATAATAAAGTTTCGCAAAAAAAGATCGACAGTATCTTCAAACCACATCTAACCTCAAGTGATACTTGTTCAACAGTTTCAGGATTATCATGTCTAATTATTCCGGTTTAGTTGTTTTTAAACCTTAATAAAACTTTATATATAACATACTGAATAATTAAATACAATACATATACATCACTCTTATCTTATGAGTGTATCCTTAGTTTATGCTACCTTCCGCTAGTTCACTGTGGCTATCACAATATAAGGCCGGGCCCTTTCAAGGTAAAATAGTTTACAATATATAGTTTTTAAAATCTACTTGTAGTTTATCTGTTATCTTTGCCTGTACGAGCTTTTGGTAAAATATACAATATTCGTCCCTTGCGATCCCTTCATTTAAATTGGATTATTTATTAAAGTCTAATTTTAAAATTATTCTCATATCGATCAAAGATATATTACCTAAGACACTTTTGGATGCTTATTTTATATACTCGTGTATATAAGTAGTGGCTCCGGCGTATGGGAACAGCTCACTGATGGATTGAATTTGATCACGTGACCACGCCCCATGCTATCTGATTGGTTGTTGGTTTCCCCTTCCCCATATCACATCCTAACCCCCTCCCCCTCATCCTGACCCCCTTTCTAGAGTTCCAAACTTGTCTATTCTTGTCTCATTTGTTTTTATTTATGTTCATTGCTTTTTTATGAGTGATATATGGTTATTTATGTATGTTCATTGCTTTTTTATTTGTGTTCACTGGTTATTTATATCTGGATAGGATTCGGACGGGCCGTTGGAGTTTTTTTTATTGGTGTGGGGAGTTTATTGACATGGGATTGGGACGGGGCCTTGAGTTTTTTATTTATTTATTGGCGTGTGGGCCACGGCGACAGGCGCTCCTCCCGAGGAATCACTAGTGAGCGCTGGGAGCAACTTCTCTGCCCAGCCGCTTAGCGAAGAGTGTGACCACTGAGCAGCTGACAGCATATCAAGACCCCTTTCACATTTACTTCACTCCCCACCCTCCTACATCGTCACGGAACAGAACGAACTAAGTTAAATTGACTGCTCCCTCTCGCAAGACTCTGTTGGACTTCCTATTACTTCAACCCCATCTCCTCACTTCGTCATACTCCTCCTCAGTGGGGGTCGTCAGATGTTGCAACAACAGTTACAAATTATTAAAGAGTCATGAGCCCCAAGGCCGCTTGGTGCAATGTTCATGGCCTTCTGAAGGTCGCTGGCTCAGATGTGCTTCCCCCCAATCCCCAAGGCCGCTTGGCGCATAGGTCGTGGCCATCTGAAGGCAACAAGTTCAGATGTGCTTTCTAAATTCTCACTCTGAGACAAATGATTCTATTTTCCCCTGCCAGGAGCATTACATTTAGACGGCGGGCACACCGGTATTCAAACCTCTATATATTTAGCAAAGCTAATGTCTGTTATAACGGCCGTACTTCCTGCACCAACACCATTTTTCCGGTTGACCAGGTATAATGTGTACCCACATTTGCTTCAAACGTCGATCACTATCACCGGCCATCTAGTGACGCCGTAGATCATGCAAACATCGATGCGAATATAAAATGCATTGTGACGGTAGATTGCTACCCAAGGATCGGCCTCAGTACACACGCACGAAAGGGATTAAAACTAAGCTCTTTAGGTAAGCGTAATATAAGAGCTGATTTTGACCGGGTGAAATGTATAACAGCATTTGCCAGGGTTTGAAATATGAAGTATTTAGCGTTTGTTGCTCTCTAAGAGACATGAACCCTTATGTTACAGGGCGAGATGTGTACCCACATTTGCGCGACATCGACAACTGAACACGAGGGGGGAATTGAGCCCTCCAATACCATCTGGATATCTTTGCCCGAATGAGAGAGACAGAATAATAAAATTAGTGATAATGCATCATTTGAACTGGGTTGAAATGCGATAACGGCCAAAGCTATTATTTATGCTTAATCCTGTGATATATCGTTGACACTTGAATACGGGATTCGAACTCGGGAATGTTGGCGCAACAATATAGGTATTTTATTTATAAAAGTAATTAGCGTTTTTCGACCTTGCAGGGACTCAAATCCCTACCTTATCCCATCACAGAGCGAGATGTGTACCCGCATTTGCATTGTTGGAAAAATAAAAACGACTGATGGTCCTTCAAGTAGCTCTCTTGCCAGCACCGGAGAAAGACGTCCATCCTCGGAGGGAGAGCTAGCGCTAATGCAGTATAACTGTAACGAGCTCAGGCGTATGCACTCACCAATGCGGAAACAATATATCGACAAATAAGAAGCCACCACCTTTACATGCGGCACACCCCATTGAAGCGCCTATAAATAGACCTTTAAATCCTTACATTTGGTCATTATAGTTAATAATTGTGGCTAGTAAACATCATAATGTGTTTCGACACGGTGGAAAAATCACTAAATTCAGGAATGTTTTAAAACGTTTTGTATATTTTAATGGTTACTATTTTGCTTATTACGTCTTTGGTGTACAGCGACATATGTTCCTTTGAAAAACTTTAAAGAAAACCTGCACCCTCCACCTGCAGCGTCGGTGGCGCTGGGTAGCTCGGACTCTTTAGAGATTTTTTAGCAAGGGTGGAATTTGCCTGGTGGTCATGGGTAATTAGCGACCTGCTATAGATTTAAGCGTGATTGGGGAGTGTTTTTTTCTCTGAAAAGTAATTAAAATGTATTTATTTATTTCAGACTACTGGGATCCATATGGGTTGAATGCGGGCCTGAGGGACCACGTGGAGCCTGCAGAGGGCTTATAGACGCGTTTGCGGGCACTGCCTCTTGAAAGCGTTGAAGCGATGGGCCCTGTACCGACACACCTCTTAGAAAAGATCGGTGCTTTCCATGGCACTGCCGTCGTCAAATTGGTGCCAGTCATCAAGGAAAGACCCATTGCGACATCATTCAAGGTCGTGTCCTATTTATATCTCAATTGGTCTTGTCGACCTGCCAAACTGGCACCAGTCATCAGGGTTGCGACAGTGTGATGACGTCATCGGAAAACCCATTACCGAGGGGAGTGTTACCAGAGTCAATGACCTAGCTCACGGTTTCAAGGTCACGATCTATTCCTGTCTTGTCGAGCCGCCAAACTGGCGCCAGTCATCAGGGAAAACCCATTACGACATCATTCAAGGTCACGATATATTCTTGTCCCGACTTGTCTAGTCGACCCAATAAACTGTCGCCAGGTATGAGTCACCGGCAAAAAAACCATTACTACATAAGTGGTTGCGACAACGGGAAAACCCATTACCACATAGGGGGTGGGGTAGAGGTTTGTGACACATACCTTTAAGGAGGGGAAGTGAGGATAAGTGAAAGGGGTCTCAAGGCAGGGGAACCATCTTTCACACTCTTCGCTACGCTGCCATCAGGAGAGCTTCATTCTCCATGTTCCCTCCGATGAGGAGGGAAGAACGCATGGCGTCGTTGACTGTACCCCAATAAATAAATAAAAAACTCCAACGCTCCGTCCCTATGACAATAAACTCCCCACACCAATAAAAAAAACACTAGCGGCCCATCTGAATCCTACTCAGACATAAATAACCAATGAGCACAAATAAAAAAAAAGCAATGAGCATACATAAATAACCACTGAGCACACATAAAAAGCAATGAATACAAATAAAAGTCAAATGAGACAAGAATAAACAAGTTTGGAACATTGGAAAGGGGGTCAAGAGGAGGGG
The DNA here is from genome assembly GCA_901482245.1 of Timema douglasi. NCBI lineage: Eukaryota > Metazoa > Arthropoda > Insecta > Phasmatodea > Timematidae > Timema > Timema douglasi. The sequence goes on along the minus strand of CABEEJ010000994.1, from coordinate 64,810 downwards.
GAAACCAAAAGACAATCAGAGAGCGAGGGGCGTGGTCACGTGATCAAATTCAATCAATCAGCCAACTGTTCCCATATGCTGGGGCCACTACTTGTATATGTATATATGGATATATATATATATATATATATATGAAAAGAGGTGCCTGGATAGATATTCGTTAACATTTTTTACAGTGAATCTAACGATGCTTTTCAAGCCAAATAATATAAAATTATTTAATGATTAAAGATTTTCTTAACGAATTTAGGTCAACCATTATAGTTAAAAGTTGTGTAGAAACTAGTATCTCCCTATAGATAGTTGGTGATTAGTTAATTGAGAGTTGGCTGTGTTATTAATTTTTAAACTTAGTAATATAGTAAACTACGCCTCCATATATTAAAATGATCTAACATAAAAATGGCCACCAAACAATGACAAAATATCATAATTTATCGTATCTTAGAAAAACAGAGAAATGTATGACACAAGCACTCACAATGAGAGTATAACGCTAGTCCTTGAACTTTGCTGGTATAAATTTGGTTATTGTAAAATATCATGTTAAAGTATTTATATTATATTTAATTACAAAATTTAAATAATAAGCATACTTACTTGTAAATATATGTTGGTGTCAATTCCTTTTGAATTTTGTTTGTGGCTGAAACTGCCCCTCACGGAAGACACTTGAGGGATCGTGCTAATCATAGAAGCATTCAGTTCAACTTTGAAATCAGTGTTGGTTATTGAATAATTGCCAAAAAGATCTACAGCAATATTCTGATTATCTTGCCAGAAAATACTTCCGTTAGCACGGAGCATGTTGCCTGTATGCCACACCCTGGGACAGAACAATCACTTCTTCAAACACCAGATGTACAGTGTACATAACCGACAAGAGAAAGCGTTGTTACATTATGGATTCATACTTAACTTATTATATAATAAACACATTTTACCTTTATTGCACTCATCAGTAATGAAACGCAAACTAATTTCACAGCAAATAATACATTTTCTATTCTGTTAGCAACTAAAATTGATATTCCTGAACCAGGTAGACTCACTAATAATCTGTTAAATGTTTGATTAAATGTTATTCATTATCATAGGCCTAGCCATTGGTTAAGTTTATTTTGGATTCTGTTAGAGGTTCTGAGCAGTCTTGTTTCAAAATCATCAAAATGCAAGGTCCACAGTGGATCAGGTTTACTATAAACATAATTCAAACATTTTCAAACAAGTTATATCAAGTGCATGTCAAATAAATAAGATTCCTTTGTGTATGTTTCAGCGAATTATTTCTATTACACTAGGTTAATAGCTATTTTACATTGGACACTTATTGGCTTAGTATTGGAACCCTTACAATGTAAGAGAAAATGTCTTCTTCCAGCCATTAAAATATGAAAGTTGGTTTATAAAGCTATAAAGTCTGATGGCGTAGAGCTGAGAAAGGTAGAGAGATAATAATTGAAAATATCTTGGAAACGTGTTTGAGACGAAGGGTTGGAATGTAGAGGCTCTAATATGAGGACATCAGGAGATTTTTTTCATATATGTGTGTAAGAGAACTGCTATGAATAAGAGAAGTGCTTTTGGAGAGTAAGGAGGAGCTGTTTAGGGCACACTGTGTACCCATAGACTCATATGCAGCAGAAACATGGACATTGAATTTAAGAGAGTCTAGGAAAGGGTAGGCCATGGGAAGGAAATTTGTGGGGAGCATGTTCGCTATCACGAGGAGAAACAAGATTAGAGATGAAGTTATCCAGGTAAGATTGTGAGATAGGAAGTACTGTACATGGGATAGTAGAGGAAGCAATGCTGAGATGGTATGATCATGGAATAAGGATGGAAAAGGCGAGAGTCCCAAAAAGAATGATGGAGATGAGGTATTTAAGAAAAAATACTACAAGGGATACCAAGAAAGCAATAAGAGGAGCAGGTAACATATTGTGTGCACGTGAGAGGAGAAGAAAGGAAGCGATTATAGGAGGGAGAATGGTGGCAGGATGGAGTAAGATGGAGGCATTTTACTAAACTGACCCAGCCATAGTATGAAAACATATATTGGTGATAATGACAATGAGTTGGTCTTTAAACTTTTATAACATTATAGATAGTCTCGTTGAATAGAACAAAAGTTAATATTCGAGAAAACATATAAAACAACGTATATTCTATCCTAAAAGTAACGTGCAATACCATCACTATTAATATTTTAATCTATCAAATTACGGATGTGAAATATTGCTTAGAGGAAGTTCACACTCACTACTGTCAACCTTGTAAATAATTTTTGTTTGTTTAGTAATATCATTTTATCAATAAAAATTTTCTTCAAATGATTCTAATAATACTTCAAGTCAATGAATCCAATAAAGAACTTTCTGCTAGCTGTCAGTTACCTTCACTCCCACTATAGCTGAACTATGGCTTAAGCTTCAGAAGGGAATAAAGTATAGATACAAGGAGTCTGACTGGTTCAAGTCCTAATGACTACTCTAATGGTTTGTGGATGAGGAAGATTAAATTTCAAGGACATGTACTCACATTCTCTTGGAGAGAGATAGAGAGAGAGTGGGAAACAATTTAGGTAATCCATGCTCATTATATTTTATGGGGATCGAGCCATGACATGATCTCTCCGTCCTCGGCAGTTGGGTCTATTGCGAGAGTAGCACCTTAGACCATGTGGCCACCAAAGAGAGTTAGTATCTATCTATTATAATAATTATAAAATCAAGCAGTGTGGTTTTGTTAGTGTCGATTGCTTGTAAATAAAACTTTAGTAGCTTACATAATATTCTTTATTTAACCCATATCAATCACTAGGATGTTATAATATTTTGTTTTAAGCACCACACTTTACTATCTGTTCAGGTTATACTCATATGTACCAATACCGCTAATGAGCTAGGGATGAGGAAGTTTGAATTTAGAGGATGTGTACCTGAATTTGTGTGGCGGGAAAGTGGAAAACAATTTTGGAAGCACCCTCAGTACACCCGACTGGGACCCGAGCCTCGATCCGACTGTTATCGGCAGGCTAGTCTAACACAAGGGTGACGCATTGGACCATTTGGTCACTGAGGCGGGTGTTATAATATTAATAACTATATGAGTATTATTATTTGTAGAAGTAGTTGTTTTTGTAGGGAGGTAAACTCCTATCTCTGTTCTGTTTCACGAGAAAATAACAATAGTTTGCCGTAAAAAGAAATAAGCTCTTCTTGCATTGTTCCACTATGACGTAGCTTATAAGATAGGGTCATAGTATAATCCATCAAGGTAATACTGAAAGCATCCAGGTTAAATGGAATGTGTATTATATTTCATAGTTATTTTGAAGTGTACACTCCATCTACCTTGGAAGGTAGGAAGCTTAGCTAGACGGATTAAACTATGGTTGCTGTTAATAAGTTATGATCATAGTCCAAGGTATGATCACATTTCAGGGTGAACTAGGTTTACGTATGTACAATTGTAACAGAATATTGACATTAAAACTACAAATACATATTTTCAATTTAAATTTCCGTTACCCTCCAGAGAGTGATGTCCTTTTCCAGTTCTCGAATGGTGTCAAAAGCTCCGATTTGGCTGTCAACTCCATTACCTGGTCGTGTTTGTAGGTGACCATAGCCTTTAAATTTATAACATCGACAGGACTCCACTCCAAATGGACCAAAGAGGTGTAGTTGGAATCTGAAATACGATAGCACTGCAACAAGACAAGACAATCCAAGCAAGGTTGTTACCGCACAAAGCGGGGACCTGCTTATACCGGTCTGCAACCAAGAAAAAACATTACCTGAGGGTAAGAATGGATTCACAGAATATAGGGCAGCATTCGGCAACATTTTTGGGCTCCGATCGACTTTAAACTTATCAAATGTCCCACGATCACTCATCCTTTCACCAATCTACTTTAGAATTTATTTTTAGCTTATCAGATCTTATATTTAGTCCTTAAATTTAATCTTACCTCAAATATGTCCCCGCGTTAATAGAAACAAATATATAGAATTAATTAAATATAAAATTTTGTATTATGAACTTTTTTAAACAATTAGGTCACATTCAAATATTATTTGAAAGTATTTGATATATTTGTGAGAACAAAAGACTCAAAAGAACGACTTTTAGTGACGATGTTAACTGACATTTGCCATGTTATTGACTGATCGATCTTGAAGGACCAGTTGCTTAACTCTTATTTTGGCTAAGGCTTAGGGGAGAAGGGGCTATTTAAGATATATAAAAGGCCCCTATAGATACCTAAAATATTGATTTATTTTGTCAACTTGTATTTCTAATTTTTATTTTGTTATTTATTTGAGGTATTTATCCTGCACTTTCTGAACCAACTGATTATATCAGCACCTACAGCACACGGTGATTTCTATGAGCGAGATCAAAAGGGCCAACCAATATTGTCAGCAAAGGTATTTTCACATACCTTAAAGGGTTCTTTTCCATGACACAATCGACATGGGATCGACAGCTTTACTTACCCTCCGAAGGTAGTTGTGCTACAGATTTTTATCGCTCTAGAAAAATTCATCAACCCTGATTGGGTTTGAACCCAAAAACATTGGGATCTGAGGCGAGGAATTTACCCTAAGACCACCGAGGTCAACTGGTAGCTAGTAGTCGTCATTTTCCTATTAATGTGCCAACCTGGGATTTCCATCTTTTAAGAGCCCATCTTAAGCCACGGCTAACACATAGCCTAGATAGTTAATACAGCTCAAACCAGGTGTTTCATCATGTTTTAGGACCCAATTAATTTAAGACCAATGAAACATTTTAACACATTGAATAATGAAAGATAAACGAGAATAATTATTTTAAAATAATTAGAAAATCCGTTATACTACTCCCAGTTTCATTGTTATCAACCGTATCACCGTTATCACGCTTTATGTGTTTTCTGATTCAAGAATAATTTTGTATTTATTATTACGGTTAATTGGTAGCAAGTTGGGCTTTATTAATATTTAGTACTAAGATATCTGTTGCTTTATAATCGTTTGTACTATAATCTCTACTATATATAGGCCTACATAATTATATAAAATAAATGTCACGATACCGGTTTTTCTCCATTCCGATTCTCTGTTCTGATTCTTAGGTTAAACCTCGATTTTTTAACTATCGATTTAGATTCTGGATTATTTCTCATTTAATTGTTTTTTCAAGCATCCAACTCATACAAAAAGGCATCTATTTGATTTAATAGCATAGAAAAAATATTGAAAAATGTAGATATTAATATGCAAAATTAATAAAATAATTCGGAATTACAATAGTAAGGATGTATTTTTACATTCAAATAAAGCCTAACTGAGTTAAACATTTATAAATAATTAAAAAATAAACTAATACGTGTGATAATCAATTACTACTAATTCTTTGTTGTAAGTACTTTCATTGAGAACTAAGAATCGAATTATCGATAGTTGTAATATTAAGATTGATTCTCAATTTTTTTTTCGATACTTCTAGTAAAAATAGAGGGTATCGAGGTAATGAATACTTGAGTTTGACATCCTGTAGTAATTATATTTTTATATATGGATGATTTATTATTAGAAGGCAAAGACAAAATGTATTTTCAACATGTATAATTCCTAAATTTAGTTTTCAATTCTAAAACCTTCACATATTTAATTTGATACTTTCTCCAGATATAATTTTAATCAGATCCAATTAAATTAAATTAAATTAAATTCTTGTTATTAAACAATTAAATTAATTATATTCTAATAATAAAGTATTTAATATATATTCAATTTAAATTAATATATAAAATGGATTTATATGAACCCCCATTTTAAAAGCTACTACCTAAATACATAGTATACCAAATTGTATTACACACGGGTCTTATTTATTACTATAAATACGCACTTTTAATTTAAATAATTAACGTATAGTTTATAAATATGGTAGTGTTTTGATTATAAGAACCATTTATAAAATACAAACTATTATTTTTTTCTGTTAATAACGATTTTCCCCCCCCTATATTATTAGTGTTAGTTTGGAAGTATTGATAATTCTATAAAAAGTCTCAGCTGCAGACCTTTATGCCTCCAAGTACGAAACATTTAAGTATAAATTATCTAGTAGCGTTTATCGATTTATATGAAAACTTTACTGAATATAGAATAAGGCAGCATTAGAATAAAATTATAAAAAAAACTAATTACTTAATATATTGATTTAAACCTAATAGTAAGCATCTAGCACTAGCGATGATATATTTATTAGCTGAATATCAGACTGAACCATAAAACAAGATTTGAAATATTTTCGAACTCATAACCCGGAAACAGTGTCTCTAAGATTTGTGGTCAACCACTCAAACCGCCTAAACACGGGGAAAAGCTATTAATTAACACTGTTTATTTTAAAATACCACAAAGTGAAATGTGATAAAAGCATGCGTCAGGAATTCATTTAGAAACCATATTTAGTTTATAGAAAGATGACTTCAAAAACTATAGTTTCTTTTGATTTAAGTACAATTACTATTATTTATTATGCCTACTCTATGGCATATTGGCATTAGCAACTAGAAAGTTTATTGCCACAATTTTAAAAGCAAGCGAACCATCCCTATTACTTATATTTGTTATAAAACTATTAGTTTTAAGATACGTAAGATATAAAACATATGAATTGATTTTTAAAATCTGCAATTAACTAATATCACTGTGACGTTAAAAATATTTTAATGAGGCTAGCATGTAAAATATGTCTTATGATGGTTTTTTTAAAGCCATGCCATATAATCTTCCATTTGTATGCCTGTTAATATTCCTAAATAATGTACAAATGAGGAATATATAGGTGTGGTAATTTGGTATATGAAAACTATACTTTGTTTACTATTTATACATACATATTATCTCATCTTATTTTTCATGATATATTATTGCTTTATTCCGTATTCCTGTTTTAATTTTTTGCTAGATTTCAGGTAAAGAAAGTATTGTGACGGTCAAAAAAAATTGAACTCGAGATTTTGATGAATGATAAAGTTTCATGACCCACTAAATCCCCCCAAAAAGTGTTTTTTGAATATCCGTCTGTCTGTACCTCGGACGAGCCTAAACTGTTTTATCGATCGGTCTAAAACTTGGTAGCTAGGGTTTTCATAGGATTGCCCCAAGGGATTTTTGTAATTGGATATCTAACCCTAATTCTCCACAACAATTTTAGTTATAAAGAGCCGGTCTTATGACTCCTGGATAAATATTAATCTGGTAGATACACATTTCTATTTTGTGGATAAGTTAAAAATGCGTCTTATGACTGCCAGATAGAATTTATCTGCCAGATAAAATGTATTTATCCATCACACTTTTATCGGAAAGTTTTTAAGTACCTGATAACTTTTATCTGGAAGTTCAAATGGTGGTTTCCATAGTGATGAGGTTTAGCCTATCAGAATCTGTTTTTAGGTTAATAAAGGCTTAGTTCACGTGTTTAGTAAGCACAGGCCGGGCTCTAACTATTTAAAGCTAAAACATTTAATACACTTTTATATAAACTGAAAAGCCATTTGTAGATTTATATGTATATAAGAACAAATTATCAAAATGTAAGTACAATTAATGAAATTCTGTAAATGTTGTACCCAACTATTGCTGACATTTTGGTAGACACCGAAATTAGTACTTGCAAGACCTCTTAGCCTCTGCGCCCACGTGGCGCCATCTGTTTACTCACACTCGTTTAGCTGGCATTATTTAACAAATGTTGAGCGTTTTCACCATTCGCTAGGTTGTAGCGCTATTATCAGGGTTTATACGCATGCACGCATCAGTAAAAACAGTACCAAACTTGCGTGTTCTGCATAAAAATCTATTTATCCCATAGATAACTATCTGGCGGATAAATTCAGTTCATAAGACGCGTAAAACATTAAAATGGCTGATAACTTTTATCTGATAGATAATTTTAAACTCCCAATAGCAATATTTATTCGGTAGTCACAAGACCAGCATTAAATAACTTATCATTGCAAAATTGTAGTACTATTAAAAATAAAATAAAATTATATGAAATATATTTTTATAAAACCAGTAATTTCTGAGATATTGGCAAGTATATTGATACCATTTTGTGATATTTAGATGTAATGGCATACTACTTAAATATTAACACAATAATTCTCCAATACCATTGAGTAATTAAATATAAGTAAGTCTCTCAAGCAGTTTATGTTATTTTACCTTAAACCTCTTAGCAGATATGTTTGTACAACAATGATCTATCTCCATTCTATACTTAATAGTATATATTTAAAATTTTTATTAATAAAAATTTATAAATTAGGAATTTAATAGTAATGTGATGACATGAAGATGTGCAACGCCTAATAAAATGTCGAAAATTCTAACCATAAGTCGAAATTTTACCACTAAGCGTTGAACCTTGTGGACCCAATATTGATCTTTTTTTATGAGTCCAAACATACTAATGAGGACATTAATTCTATACAAATAAAATTATAAAATTTAAGCCGGGACTAAAAAAATGTTTTATATAAGTATAGTGCAATTTATGCTTGGGTTTGCTAGTGTATATTATTTCGTTTCACATATATTACGAGATTTGAGTAAATATCTCCATTTTTAAACAATAGAGTGATAAAATTCGTGCGGAGTTCCGTACCATTTATATTTTGGTCCAAATGTAATAGTGAAGACTTCAACTCCTTAAAAATAAAATCATATAATTTAAATCCAGGCGTCAAATAATGTTGAACGTAAGTATAATCTAATTTTTGATCGGGTTTGCTAATGCATATTATTTCGTTTCACATGTGTAATAAGTTTTGAGTAGATATCTCCAGTTTTAAACAATGGAGTGAGAAAGTCTATGCGGAGATCTTTACCAATTATTTAAAATTTATTATTATGTATTTATTAAATCTTGAATTTCCAAATGTTTACTTAAGACCGATTAATGATTACTGCCTATTAGAAAAATGATGGTTTTAGATAAAAAATAAAATAGGCCTATATCCTTAAAATTAATATTACATACTCATTTTATATTATTTTACCAGTAACATTGAAATTAAAAAATACACATATTGGTGATAGACATGTAAAGGTAATGCATTTTTTAGCACCAAGTTTAACTACCTGTTCAGTCTATACGCCTATGTACTAATTACACTAGTGGGTTAGAGGAATTGCACCCACATTTTTGTGGAGAGAGGGTGGGAAACTATTTAAGAAAACCCACCCTCAGTGCACCCAACCAGGATTGAACCCCAATCTCCCCGTCTTCGGCAGTTTAGTATAACACGAGTTTAGCGCGTTATATCACGCGGCCACCGCAGTGGGTAAAGTTATATTATAATATTTATTTCACTTTAACATATCGTCACCCGAGAATGCAAGTGTTCTATGTCCAATTTTTCACTTTTGTGTAAAATACCATTGAAATTTGACCTTGTGTATAACACTATTGTTACTAGATGACAACTCGAGTTTGTATCTTCTTAAGAGTAATTACATAGCACTCTCAATTTCACCGCAGGTGAATCATATGCATTCTATATAAACGTTTACACAAATATCCCAAATTTAACAATTTTGGAGATAGAACACTTGCATTCTCGGGTGACGATATTTTGAGACACCACTATTTCTATTTCTTCATACACTTTTAAGCTCATACTTATTAAAACATATTGTACTCTACATAGATAAAGCATTTAATATGATACTTTTACAGTCTTCAGAAGTTCAATAATAGTCATGAATTTCTTAATTTTTGCTTTAAAAATAGCATAAGCTTTACTTTTATACAAAAAAAAAAAAAAAAAAAAAAAAAA